>CM024613.1:41139772-41375514 GCA_014182575.1 Eucalyptus decipiens | reverse complement strand
CACTACCATCCTCTCCAAGAGCAACACAGGAAGATTCTACTCTAGAGTCTCCAATAATGAGGGTAAAAACCTTAAAAGAATTTATGAAACATGCAACTTTGCTGCTTTAGAACTAAAGAAAGATGAAGAGATGTCCGAAGAAGAAATTTGGATAAAAACCATGGAGGAAGAAATCAAGATAATTGAGAAATGAAATTTGGGAGCATGTCAATCACCCTAAAGACCTATGAATTATTGGAGTCAAGTGGGTCTACAAAGCAAAGCTAAATGCAAATGGTTACATCTAGAAGTATAAAGCAAGGCTAGTGGTGAAAGGACATTTGCAATAGCCAAGCATTGACTATATTGAAACTTTCACTTCTATTGCTTGCCTTGATATTATTTGGGCACTCATAGCCCTTTGCAGTACAAAAAAGAATGGAAGATCCATCAACTAGATGTGAAGTCATCATTCCTAAATGAATTTCTTGAAGAAGAAATATATGTGGAACAACCACAAAACTTTACCGTTGAATGCCAAAAGAAAATATTATAAAGCTCAAGAATGCTCTATATGGGTTAAAAGCAAGCACCACGATCTTAGTATAGTGAAATTGACAAGTAATTCACCAAGCAAGGATTTAGGGAGGAGTATGAGCGAGCCAACACTCTATATCAAGACCCAAGGTAAGTCGGACACTCACATCATCTCTATATAAATGATCTCATATATACAAGGAACAAAGAGAAGATGGTTCAAGAATTCAAAGAAGAAATGATGAAGACATTTGAGATGATGAACTTAGGCTTGATGCACTACTTCCTCAACATCAAGATCAAATGAAATGAAGGAGTCTTTTATCTCATAGAAGAGATATGCTGAGAATCTCCTGAAGAAATTAAAATGGACTATTGTTAAGCAATTGCAACATCACTTGTGACACATGAGAAGCTACAAAAGAAAGATAGAGCAAAAAAAAGTTGATGCTTCTTCTCTACATAAGTCCAATTGGCAATCTACTATATCTCTCTATTACACAAGTGGACATCATTTATGTGACAAGTCTACTATCACAATTCATGCAAAGTCAAAGTCAAATTCACTAAGGTGCCACCAAGAGAATTATAAGATACTTATGTGCCACTACTTATTATGGCATTTGGTATTGGCTAAGTGTGATGGCAAAGCTCATTGGCTACACCAATAGTGACTAGGTAGGTTCAGCTAACGATAGGAAGAGCATTGCCAGCTATGCATTAACTCTAGGTTTTGGAATATTCTCATGGGCATCCAAAAATGGCATAATCTATTGCAAAAGAAGAATATATTGCAACTACTACTACCACCGATCAAGCAATATGACGTCCAAGAATTCTAGAAGACATTAGAGAAGCACACACATATCTTAATCCAATATTTTGTGACAAAAAGTCCGCCATTGCTATCTCAAAAGATCTAGTTTTTCAAGGATGAACTAAGCATATCGATATCATATATTCCTTCGTTCAAGAAGCATAGAGCAATGGAGAGATCAAGCTCAAATAGTGCAAGGGCGAGGATCAAGGTGTGGACATATTCCCTAAGGTGCTACCCCAATCCAAGTTTGAGACTTTGAGAAGCATGGTCGGAGTTTCACGAAATTGGATCATGAAGGAGTGTTGAAATGGTGATCCAATTTTATAAGTCTCTAGCATGCTCAAGAAGTTTGGAGAATAGATACTTGGATGAGTAGTCTATAGATCGTAAGAAATATCTAAGATATTTCTAGAAAAGTGGTATGATATGTGTAGTAAAAATCTAGATTAATATCTTTGCAACTTGCTGAAGATTTTCCTCGTAATGGCGGTGGAAGAGGGCTATAAATAGCCAATCCCTCTCCACGCCCAGCCGAAGAAATGAAGTCCTTTGTACAAGCCTTCATAAAATAATACCCTTCTTGCTTTTCTTTGCTCCCTTCCTTGCCTTCCACTATCGTCCATCTCCAATATAATAATAAAGTCCTTCTCCCTGTTGTTGCTTGATAAGTTCTCGCACCTACACATGAACTATCTAAATCACTCACTAAACTACTCACTCACTTAAAACCATCCACGCTTCCGCTTACCAACAATCTCACTCCCAGAACATTTCCATAGTTAGGCCTTGCTGGCATCTTTCTGATGGTTAGATCGATGGAACACTTACACCAGTTGACATTGATAACTTGCCCGATATTAAGGAAGTTTTGAAGACTGCATTCTCTGCAAGGAAGAAGCAGAAGATCATCATCCTCGGACAGTTGTACAGATACACTTGAGAAGCATGAAGTAATTCTGCACTAGAACAAAGGAAGACTGTATTATCCCAAGATAAGCTAGATGACAAAACAGTTCAAATATGATAGCTTCTATGATCTTCCCAGTAGCCCTTTTTGTAACTTATTATCTTGTTAAACATTGATGCACTTTTTTTTTTTTTTATTGATTTGTTAGCGCATACGTCATCACCATTTGTGACATGAAATGACATGCCCTCTTGTGTCCTTTATTATGATGTGTGAGCATCACAAAAATTTTCATGCATATGGTTAATTCACGTCATTAGATGAATGACTTTGCTACATCCTCTGTTCAATCAATAACCCGAAGTAGCGTTCAGTTACACAGGGCCATTAACATTTTGCCAATATCCATATTATTAACATTGGCCAACTGCATAATGGAGAAAAAGTGTTTAATTGTGAAGTTGGATTTACCTTTTACCTTCAACTTCATCAGAATCTCTCGTGTCACCAAATAAATGAATTTCCAATGCCTGTCACATTATCATCTAAGTAGAAATTGTAAAAGATAACCTCAAGATAACCGACAAGTGGTTGCAATCAACATGGCTATTACCATTTACCGGATAAATGACATGATTGATTCTATCACCAAAAATAGTTTGCAAATCACATATGGTGTTCATTCAATTTCAAACTACCTAAACGAGAACTTATCCCGTTTGGGTATATAATTAAAGTCCAAGCATAAGTTAATGGAGTGATTTAGGAACCTACATATGTCGCGACCTTTTTTTTTTTTTTTCGGCGCCCGCATCGGGTACGAGCGCCTAAGGAGGCTAATGGCTCGGCTGAATTAATTATGCCCGGACTCTCCCAAGTCCACCAATTCACGACTTTAATAGTCTGAGTTTTTAACACGTAAATCAATTTTTAAATTGGAGTCGCCACTAATCAATTTGGGGTGGGTTGATTAGAAAGCAAGTGAAGTATCGGGAGAAATACTCACTCCCGCGCAAACCAGAGAAATTAGAATCGAGACTTGATTACACTAGTTAATCACTAATGCCCTTTCGGTACCTAATCTTGTTTAAACCCCGAGGTTTTTTGGATGTTCGAGGGATTTTCCATGCATTTTTGGGAGGAAAACATTTTCTAGGTCTTTTTCTAATTTTGGACACAAAAGGATTTTTTTTTTTGGGATTTTTTTGGTATTTTCGGGAAAATACAAGTCTTTTTTTGGCTTTTTCTAATTTTTTTGGCTTTTTCATGAATTTTTGGCCTTTTTGGATTTTTTTGGCATTTTTTTTTGGAAAATATGGAATATTTTTTATTTTTTTTTTGATTTTTTGGAAAATATGGAATATTTTTGATTTTTTTTTTTTTTTATTTTTGGAAAATAAAATATTTTTATCATTTTTTTACTATTTTTCGATTTTCTGGAAATTAAAACATTTTTTAATATTTTTTGGAAAATAAAAATATTTTTTGAATATTTTTGTTTTTTTGGTAATTAAAATGTTTATTTATTATTAAAATATTATTTTAAAATAAAAAACCGACCGGTCGGATCCACGGGTTGTGTCGACCCGGTCGGCGACTGGCGAGGACGGGCCGCGTTGCGGCCCGACTGGATTTTTTTCATCTTTTTTCTTTCTTTCTTTTTTTTTTTTTTTTAATTTACTTAAACGGCGTCGTGGCCGGGTGTTTAGGACACCCGGCCCGACCTAACAACCCGGCCCGAACGCCGCTCCGCGACCCGACTCCCTCGTGAACCTTACCCGGATCCGACCCGAATCGTGACCCGACTCCCCGCCGCCCGATCTCGCGAAACCCTACCCGGTTCCGAGACCGGATCCGACTCGACGACCCGGAAAATCGCAAACCCTAGGGTTTGCGAATCCCGCGCGCCGAGGGGAAAGGCCGAGAGTGCGCGGCGGCGACAGCGGCGGCGACGGTGGCACCACGGGCGACACGGCGACGGCGACGCAAGACGGCGGATGGCCACCAATTGGATCGTGACGGGGGCTCGCGGCGCGGACGATGGTGACGACGTCCGACGGGTAGGGAGGCGGCGGGGTTTCGAGCAACGGCGACGATGCGTCCGGGGGCGGTGGCGGCGGCTCATTACTGTTTGCAGTAACGGCGCGACGAGGCGGTGAACGGTGGCGGCAGGGGGAGCGGCGGCAGCTTCTCGACTCGAATCCGGTGTGGCGTTGGCGGATCGGTCACGGCAACCGCTTGGGGAACGACAGCAGCAAGAACCCCAGGATCCGTGGCATAGATCTCGGCCGGAGCTTCCTCGTTTGATTCTCTCTCACTCGGGCCAGATCCGAGCCTCCACCGGCGGATTTGACCTTCTCGAAAGTCACTCGCCGCCGGCCTTCCCGATGTCTCGGTGGAGGGTGGGCTGAGCTCGCGACTCGAGTTCTCTCGGAGCTCGCTCGTCGATTCCTCCCCCGAAGTCTCTCGGTGGGAAGATCTCGGAACTCGCCGTGATTGTTCTTCGACGAAGGTGGTGCCCTTTTATAGGCGGAATCCGGTCGACGGGAGCTTCACCGCCGGTCCCCTTCGCGCGCCGGGCGGTTCTCCTCGGCTGAACCGGGCGCCCCATCCAGCTCATCCAGCAAAGCATGCTCGGCATTGATGGCGCCGCGATCTTATCTTCTCCGGCCAACGTCGGCCTACTCCCTCGGCCGTCCTTTGCGCGCGTTGCCGACCGTCGCGCGTGAGTTGCAGGCGTAGGGGGAAGGCACAAGGAAGAAGAAGAAGAAGAAGAAGGAAGAGAGGGGCCGGGCCAGAAAAAGAAAAATTGGGCTTGGGCCGGCGAAAGAGAGAAAAAGGGGGCTGCCAATTTTTTGTTTTTGCTTTGTTTTGTTTGTTTTTGGTTTTTTTTTTTTTAATTATCCAATTATCCGAAATGACAAAATAAAAATAAAAACTTAATAAAATAAAATTAACCTAATTAAAATTGAGGTGTCAACAACATATCATTGCCTTTTCAACTCCCATCCTTTGATTTGGGCTACACTTTTGAGGGCATCCTCCCACACTCGCCGTCTGCTGGCTGACCTCCTTCTCATGCTTTGCTAAAACGTTAACGTATAGTTGAGACTTAAAGATAATATCACGGCGTTCCACGTCATAGAAAATCGGAAAATCATCTTTGTGAATGGATTGGATTTCTTACACTTCACCAAGTATGCAAGCTCATGAAAACACGACGGACTGGAACAGTAATTTTCAGAGAAGATGGGTAAGTATATCTTCGAATTTTGTATGGCCCTCTGCAGATTATGTTTTATATCTCTTCCATCGAGGAGCTCTTCCTTGTCGGGGAAAACATGGATGTTCTCTCTCCCATGATGTGGTAAAGGCAACCGCGAATTCTTGGCGAGTATCCAGCCCTCTAGAATTCATGAAGACGTCATAGCCATTCGCTGGTGAGACATCACACTCTTTTCAGGCTCCGATCTCATTCCCATGTCCACTCTCACATAGTATTTCGCCTGAGAGTTCCTTCTCTCTCTCTCTCTTAAAGCACCTCATCAACGAAAAGGCACGTTCACTTCGTTTGCCTAAAAATAGACTCCGCCGGCTCTTGGACGACATTCTCAGAGCATCTTGCCAGATCACTATTGTAACGGACATTCTCTTTCGACTAGTTCGTCGTAGCAGGCGGACCACTCGAAATTTTCAAATTATAGTGACGACCAGACGTCTAAGCATGTCCCATATGCCCAAGAAATCCAATAAGGTTGGGCCCAATGAGCAAGACAACTTGAAAATCGATAGGCCCAATAGCAAAGTTCTCCTTCCGTTGCTTTTTATCAAACTTGTGAGAAACTTTCGCAACACTTATAATCTCAATTTCTCTAGGCGAGGAAGGAAATGCAATTTTAAGTTCAATGGAAGTTCTGTACCAAGGTAAAGTGTGTACGAAGCTAGAATTTGGAACTGACAATAATTGGTAAAATTAGAATTTTGAACATATGTTCTTGCCAATCGTGCCATCGGTTATCTTCACTATCAAGTGAAATTCTAATTTAGTCATTCCAGTCAATTTTTCCGAAAAATTATTTACCTGGCAGTGTGCCATGTAGGACAATCCAAGATGACTATGCTACCATGTTAGCTATATTCAATCATAGATAGACTAAAGGGTTAATAGTACGAAAAACCCTAGACTAGTACACATGTGACAAATTTATTTTAAACTAATTTTTTTGACAACGAAAACCCAAAATGATACAATCATAACAAATTTACCATTTATTAGTTTCAATTAAACTATATTAATATTACGAAAACCACCAACTAGGACACTTATGACATGGAGGGTAAAATCTCAAATTGGTATACATGTCAATTGTCACATGATCCAACTTAATAATTTGACAATAAAATTTAACGTAAATTAATCGATCACAAATTTATTACAAATGCACTAATTTGAGGTTTGGGGTTTTTTGTGGTCAAAAATTAGTTTAAGGTAAATTTATCATAAATGTTGATTTGAGGTTTTTTGGTATTAACCCTAAACTAAATGCCAGAGATATAATTTAGAGCGGGTGAATAGGATATTTTGGTTAAAATCTACTTCATTTGTTATTTATTCCTAAACATGCATGATACTTTGCAATAATACAAAATCCTTAGAGGACAATCACATCAAAGAATGGAGCATACTCAAAAAAGTAAGGGATAATTTTTTCAAGCGTGAGCATCCATTACATTTATTTTCCTGAAGAAATCTTTTAAGAGACCGTCATTCCTCTGTCCACCATCCTAGTGCTACTGATGGGAAGCTGTTATCTAGATTTGCGAGACCTGCGTGAAATTCTTACCTATATGATCAATGCGGCGATTGACCCGGTCCATGTGAATCGAGGTCAAAGTAAGATTTCTCACTATCGATTGCATAAGTCGACGTTCCTAGAACTAAGCATCTATATGAGAGAAATGGCGATTAGTGTTGTAGGCAGAGGTTGACCATTTGAATCTCACAGACTGCAGACAAACAACTTTAAATCTTGCTCGGGTAAAAGGTCTTGACTTAACATGTTCATGGAACTTATTGATTGTTTCATGGGGCTCTTAATAGCCGATCTTCATGCCTGCACCCTTACTAAATTACCAAAAATGGAAAAAAAAAAACAAATCAATTGACTTCTTTCTTTTAGGGACATTAAGTTTTCAAAGAACAACCGGCAATAGTAGAGTCTCTTGAGCCTAACATGAGATGAAGAGAACAAAATGTCACCAAGAAAAACTTGCCAGCCATCCAATGTAAATGCCCTTCAAGGCGCTACAAAGCTGGCAAATCATTCTTGGCTACAAGTTTGCTCTCTGCAACTTCATGTAAGACTTCCCAATCTTTTTTATGACCAAAGATGAATGGCATACATCCATGTATCACTATAATTCGTTTTCACTGGGCATCAGACATGTCCTAAAGCTAAACTGAAGACACACCTGCATTATTATGTTGCTTTAGATTCTTCACGTGACTAGCTAGTATTCCTCGTGGACAACATTTGACATTCCAAACGAATAAGTCCAACTTTCCTAACGTAGTGCTAGTGTACCATTCTCATTCAAAACAAAAAGATAAAGTGCTAGGGCACCACCATCAAAGAGTGACCACATATGTCCAAAATAAAACCTTTCCCATCCAACTATGTGAGAAGGGCTTAATTCTAAATTGAACTTGACAAGGCTCTTGGGTAAAGCAAGACACCTTTAGGCTCTTTTCTTTTTATATTTAAGTGCCCCACCGCAAAGCGAAGAAAAACGATGCTTCTTTTTCTATGAAAGTGCTTGATGTAACAAGAAACGCTTCTTTTTCTATGAAAGTGCTTGATGTAACAAGAAACGGCGCAGTATCATTCTAATCTCACACAAAATCTATTAAGCATGGGCCAAATGATATAAAGTGATTATTCTCTATACTTTAGAGGAGATGCCTACATTTTTTATAATAAATATAAAAATATCATTGCCTTTGTTAAAACGGAGAATATGAACTTTCCTATTCAATGGAAATATGTCTGAGACATAGCCATGAAAGCTCAACTTGGTGGTTTGTGGCTATGGCATTGAGGATTTGACCACTTAAACTTTGCTGGGCTAAAAATTCCCATAAAAGAAAATGATGAGAAACTTTCCAGCCATTTTAGAAATTTTAAATGTTTGTGAAGGTTGCCTCCTTGGAAAGGCAATCTTTTCCATCTAGAGGTGTATGGAGGGCTAAAAAGTCATTGGAACTTGCTCATAAGGAATGTGTAGGTCCAATGAGGACCCCTACGCTTAATTAGAATAAATACTTCATCCTCTTCATCAAGGATTACACAAGAATGATGTGGTCTACTTTCTTCAAGAAAGATTAGAGATCTTCTCTATTTTCAAGAAATTCAAGAACCACTTCAAGAATCAAAGTGGCTAGAGAATAAAGGTTATGAGAAGTGACTAAGGCACCGAGTGGCGACTCTCATGAGTTTAAGAAACTCTCTATAGATGAAGTAGTTCATCATCAACTAAGCATTGGCTATGCCCCAGAGCAAAATGGAGTAACAAAAAGAAAGAACAGAACCATCATGGAGATGACAAGGACCATGCTAAAGGAGAAAGGCCTTCCTAACTCGTTTTGGGCAAAAGTAATTATACGATAGGATACATCTTAAATAGACTTCCAACTAAAGCAATGCAAAAATAAAACTCTAATTGAAGTATGAAGTAGATGAAAGACTTTGGCAAAGCATCTCAAGGTGTTTGATTGTTTATGATATGTCCATGTCCATACTAAAAATAAAAATAAAAATGGGTAAGCTCGGTGAGAAGATGGAAAAGGTGTCTTCCTTAGTTATAGTGACCAATTAAAATGCTATCGAGTGTACTACCTAAGAACTAAGAAGCTCATGATTAATCAAGACGTTGAGTTTGACGAGAGCGTCGCCTGGAATTAGGGGGAAGAGAAGATAGAGAATAAGTATGTCACCTTACTAGACATACCATCGCACTAGAGGAGTCAACGTCACAAGAATAAGGTGAAGGATCTAATTCCACAATTCATGCTGTAACACCACCATCACTACCATCCTCTCAAGAGCAGCACAAGAAGATTTTACTCTAGAGTCTCCAATAATGAGGGTAAAAAACCTTAAAATAATTTATGACACATGCAACTTTGTTGCTTTAGAACTAAAGAAAGATGAAGAGATGTCCGAAGAAGAAATTTGGATAAAAACCATGGAGGAAGAAATCAAGATAATTGAGAAAATGAAATTTGCGAGCATGTCAATCGCCCTAAAGACCTATGAATTATTGGAGTCAAGTGGGTCTACAAAGCAAAGCTAAATGCAAATGGTTACATCTAGAAGTATAAAGAAGGCTAGTGGTGAAAGGACATTTGCAATAGCCAAGCATTGACTATATTGAAACTTTCACTTCTATTGCTTGCCTTGATATTACTTGGACACTCATAGCCCTTCTAGTACAAAAAGAATGGAAGATCCATCAACTAGATATGAAGTCAGCATTCCTAAATGAATTTCTTGAAGAAGAAATATATGTGGAACAACCACCAAACTTTACCGTTGAATGCCAAAAAGAAAATATTCTAAAGCTCAAGAATGCTCTATATGGGTTAAAAGCAAGCACCACGATCTTAGTATAGTAAAATTGACGAGTAATTCACCAAGCAAGGATTTAGGAGGAGAATGAGCGAGCCAACACTCTATATCAAGACCCAAGGTAAGTATGATACTCACATCATCTCTCTATATAAATGATCTCATATATACAAGGAACAAAGAGAAGACGGTTCAAGAATTCAAAGAAGAAATGATGAAGACATTCGAGATGATGAACTTAGGCTTGATGCACTACTTCCTCAGCATCGAAATCAAATGAAATGAAGGAGTCTTTTATCTCATAGAAGAGATATGCTGAGAATCTCCTGAAGAAATTAAAAATGGACTATTGTTAAGCAGTTGCAACATCACTTGAGACACATGAGAAGCTACTAAAGAAAGATAGAGCAAAAAAAATTCAATGCTTCTCTCTACATAAGTCCGATTGGCAATCTACTATATCTCTCTATTACACAAGTGGACATCATTTATGTGACAAGTCTATTATCACAATTCATGCAAAGTCCAGGTGAAATTCACTAAGGTGCTACCAAGAGAATTATAAGATACTTATGTGCCACTACTTATTATGGCATTTGGTATAGGCTAAGTGTGATGGCTAAGCTCATTGGCTATACCAATAGTGACTAGGTAGGTTTAGCTAACGATAGGAAGAGCATTGCCAGCTATGCATTCACTCTAGGTTTTGGAATATTAACGTGGGCATACAAGCATGGCATAATCTATTGTAGAAGAAGAATATATTGCAACTATTACTACCACCGATCAAGCAATATGACGTCCAAGAATTTTAGAAGACATTAGAGAAGCACAAACATATCTTAATCCAAGATTTTGTGACAAAAGTCCGCCATTGCTATCTCAAAAGATCTAGTTTTTCAAGGATGAACTAAGAATATCGATATCATATATTCCTTCGTTCAAGAAGCATAAAGCAATGGAGAGATCAAGCTTAAATATTGCAAGAACAAGGATCAAGGTGTGGACATATTCCCTAAGGTGCTACCCCAATCCAAGTTTGAGACTTTGAGAAGCATGGTCGGAGTTTCACGAAATTGGATCAAGGAGGAGTGTTGAAATGGTGATCCAATTTTTATAAGTCTCTAGCATGCTCAAGATGTTTGGAGAATAGATACTTGGATGAGTAGTCTATAGACTCGTAAGAAATATCTAAGATATTTTTAGAAAAGTGGTATGATATGTGTAGTAAAATCTAGAGTAATATCTATGCAACTTGCTGAAGATTTCTCCTTGTAATGGCGGTGGAAGAGGGCTATTAATAGCCAATCCCTCTCCACTTGAAGGTCACCCCCCAGCCGACGAAATTAAGTCCTTTGTACAAGCCTTCATAAAATAATACCCTTCTTGCTTTTCTTTGCTCCTTCCTTGCCTTCCACTATCGTCTCTTTTGGTAAAGGAAATTTGTTTTTGGTAAAGGTTGCCTTCCACTATCGTCCATCTCCAATATAATAATAAAGTCCTTCTCCTGTTGTTGCTAGATAAGTTCTCGCACCTACACATGCACTGGCTAAATCGCTCACTAAACTACTCACTCACTTACAAAACCATCCACGCTTCCGCTTACCAATGGTTTCACTCCCAGAGCATTTCCATAGTTAGGCCTTGTTGACATCTTTCCGATGGTTGGACCGATGGAACACTTACACCAGTTGACATTGACAACTTGCCCGATATTAAGGAAGTTTTGAAGACTGCATTCTCTGCAAGGAAGAAGCAGAAGATCATAATCCTCGGACAGTTGTTCAGATACACTTGAGAAGCATGAAGTAATTCTGCACTAGAACAGAGGAAGACTGTATCATCCCAAGATAAGCTAGATGACAGAACAGTTCAAATATGATAGCTTCTATAATCTTCCCAGTAGCCCTTTATAACTTATTATCTTGTTAAATATTGTTTACACTTGTTTTTATTGTCTTGTTAGAGCATACGTCATTACCATTTGTGACATGAAATGACATGCCCTCTTGTGTCCATTATTAACTGATGTGTGAGCATCATAAAAAATATTCATGCATATATCTAATTCACGTCATTAGATGAATGACTTTCTTTGCTACATCCTCTGTTCAATCAATAACCCGAAGTAGCGTTCAGTTACACAGGGCCATTAACATTTTGCCAATATCCACATTATTAACATAAGCCAACTGCATAATGGAGAAAAAGTGTTTAATTGTGAAGTTGGATTTATCTTTTACCTTCAGCTTCATCAGAATCTCTCGTGTCACCAAATAAATGAATTTCCAATGCCTGTCACATTATCATCTAAGTAGAAATTGTAAAAGATAACCTCAAGATAACCGACAAGTGGTTGCAATCAACATGGCTATTACCGTTTACTGGATAAATGACATGATTGATTCTATCACCAAAAATAGTTTGCAAATCACATATGGTGTTCATTCAATTTCAAACTACCTAAACGAGAACTTATCCCAGTTTGGGTATATAATTAAAGTCCAAGCATAAGTTAATGGAGTGATTTAGGAACCTACATATCCTTGCATTTTCAACTCCCATCCTTTGATTTGGGCTACACTTCTGAGGGCATTCTCCCACACTCTCGCCGTCTGCTGGCTGACCTCCTTCTCATGCTTTGCTAAAGCATCAACTTATAGTTGATACTTAAGATAATATCACGACGTTCCACGTCATAAAAAATCGGAAAAATCATCTTTTTGAATGGTTTGGATTTCTTACACTTCACGACGTATACGAGCTCATGAAAACACGACGGACTGGAGAAGTAATTTTCAGAGAAGATGGGTAAGTAGATCTTCAAATTTTGTATGGCCCTCCGCAGATTATGTTTTATATCTCTTCCATTGAGGAGCTCTTCCTTGTCAGGGAAAACATGGATGTTCTCTCTCCCATGATGCGGTAAAGGCAACCCGCGATTTCTTGGCGAGTGTCCAGCCCTCTAAAATTCATGAAGACTCGCTGGTGAGACATCGCCACTCTTTTCAGGATCCGATCTCATTCCCATGTCCACTCACATGGTATTTCGCCGGAGAGTTCCTCTCTCTCTTTCTCTTAAAGCACCTCATCAACGAAAGGGGCGTTCACTTTGTTTGCTTAAAAATAGACTCCGCCGGCTCTTGGACGACATTCTCAGAGCATCTTGCCAGATCACTATTGTAACGGACATTCTCTTTCGACTAGTTCGTCGTAGCAGGAGGACCACTCGAAATTTTCAAATTATAGTGACGACCAGACGTCTAAGCATGTCCCATATGCCCAAGAAATCCAATAAGGTTGGGCCCAATGAACAAGAAAACTTGAAAATCGATAGGCCCAATAGGAAAGTTCTCCTTCCGTTGCTTTTATATCAAACTTGTGAGAAACTGTCGCAACACTTATAATCTCAATTTCTCTAGGCGAGGAAGGAAATGCAATTTTAAGTTCAATGGAAGTTCTGTCCCAAAGTAAAGTGTGTACGAAACTAGAATTTGGAACTGACAATAAATGGATCCGTCCAATGTACGAGGGACGGATACAAGGTTATTCACGAGCTGCCGTGAGTCCTCTCAAAAGGCACCTTAAAGTCATGAGAAAACAAGAAAAGTTGATGATGTAAAGGACATCAAGAATGAAGCAAACGTTTCAACGACACTGTAAGCATACCATCTCATATTGCAAACTCACACGCAACAATATTCAAATCTACTCCCGTAAGTTCAATCAGGTGAATCCAAATCATATCGTACAAAATTGGTAGAATCTCCTTCTTGAATAATTTGCATATTTTGCATTCCACCATGTGTGCAAGTTCACGAAAGGCACCATGGACTAGAAGCATTACCTTTAAAGAAGATGGTTACCTAGATGTTCGAATAAAAGTCATATCCAGTTATTCAGTCATATATATTGTTGCTAATATCTTAATCAGTTTTTTAACCAAAGCCTGAGGATTTACTCAAAATCAACATGATTATTCTCGAATTCAACTAACTAACATACTTCAACTTCAAAAGACTCGAGTAACTCGAAAACCTAATAAACTGATTGGATTTTTACATATGGCAATTACATGTTGGCACTGATGAATGCCATAAACGGCTAAAGAGCATTGTTTAAGACTTTGGGTTTGGGCTCAAGCATAGATTGAACTCAAACGAAAATTCACCAAGTGGTAGAGTTGAGCCAAACCGAGTTTAAGGTCAAGCTTACTAGAAGATCAATTTTGACAGGATCAAGCTTGAGTTGAAACCGAGTGGACTGAAGTCAAGTCAACTATCCACTCGACTTGGTTTGACTACGCTCACACCCCTGCCAGGAGAAACAGATTTCATACCATGAGTTTGAACAAATATAACCATTCTGATCCCCTATCGGAACTCGTGTTATCATTCAAAGAGAAGAATCCTTGCAGCAGTCAAAATTTTAAGAGACTAAAGGTAGAGAGGGGACTGACGTGAATTGACATGTCAGTATCTTTATGACTCAACTCTTATGTTTTCCCAAAAAAAAAAAAAAAAAAAAAAAACTCTTGACAAATGGTACATATGCTATGATGAAAGAGGTGCCGTATCCATCTATTCTCCCAGTCCTCTTCGTGCTTCTCGCCCACCATCATCTAGAAATCTTTTGCATCTTTATCGTTCTATCCATAACATAATCCTTGTGATGATCATTGTTACAGGTGCGAAGTACGAATCACCCAAGAACATTTTGAGCGAGCCAACCAAATTGATTAACCACAACTGACAATGGGGATGGGGCAGATTTTGCTTGGCTTAGTGTGTAAATCCTGTGAATTGATATCGATAATTTGGTAAAACAATTTGCATCATATTGGAGTGTATTCTGGCATTTTTATGTTGCACATTCCAATACAAATGGTACATAGCTTTGCCCCACGAGATGTATAACTTTCATAGTTTCATATATTTTCATTAGTGCTTAAACATTCTAAAGAAACGTTAAGAGTAATCAATTTTTGTGAAATTTGACAGTGGAAAATCATGACATCCCTTCGTTGCTAGACCATTGTTTTGTCTAACTTGACAAGGTCTGTTGGACACATTGACCTTGTAATATCATTTGTCTATTAAGTGGAGTTGCTGATGACCACTGCATTTCCCATGCTATGAATTCATCTTGTGATTGATTACATATTTCAGATGTGATTTGAAATTTGAAAACCTGTCCCGGAATAAATGTAGATTGTACAATGCATAATGGGAAAAAATATTTTAAATTGTGCACAGATCTTTGTGAAGCTTGAATTTGGCATTACTTGTAGATTCATTCAGAGCCCTTTAATGCCTCTACCCAGTTTGTTTCTCTTGATAAACGTCAAGCATAGAGTGGAGATAGCCACTGGGTAAAACAAACCCTATCAAGGAGTATAATCAAATTGCTGATGGCAAATAGCATGTCCTCCTAAAATTATATATAGCAAGACAACATAGTTGTAGGTTTGTAGTGCAAGTTCTTCCGAACGATCGATCTTGATGTTTCAATTGTAATCACGAAAAACGATTCTATGACATTCTTTTGATGGCCTACAATGTGAACATTTGGCCTCTCGCATCTCAAGTCGAAAATCCTCGTCACACTACTGGCCTTTCTTCGCATCCTTCTATTGTTCGTTTTTATCTTGCCCGAGTTTGGGTCAAAGTTGTCCACCAACTAACGACAAAAATCTCCCTTCGATTGACCAAAAAAAAAAAAAAAAATCCCCCTTCAACACTTTGGAGATCCATTAGGCATGGGATTACAATTTCTTGGGAAAAAAGTGTCAGAACAAATTTTAAACATATTGCATTGATGCTAATTTAATTTGAAATCTTTTAATTGTGTTAATTTAATTATAAACCTTTTGACCTAATATTAATTCAATCATTTTAGCTAATTTTGACTAGATATTGCTGACATAGATGCCATGCAACTTACATAGCATTATGGTGTTGACGTGGATGATTTTTAATAATTTTTAAATAAGTTTTCAACTTTTTTTTATTTTTTTCTCTCATTTCTTCTTACTTTTGCCGGTGATGTCAACCTCTAATGAGGCCACCCTAGCCTAGGCGAGGGCCGGCCTTGCCAGATTTGGAGAGGGGAGCCCTCACCAATGCTCGTCCTTGATCAGGCACACTGTCATTGATACCCTATGCGACATGAATGTTTAGTAAGTTTGGCACTGCATTTCTCACTTTTAACCATATCAATGGACGATTTCTGTCGCCTCGGGTCTTGTTACCTCAGGTAGGGTCATATTATCGTGTATGGTGTGGGACCCACCTAGATGCCCCTTTTTTCTTTTTTTTTTTTTTTGAGGGGGTGGGGTTGTTTTGCCGGGGGCGGGTTTGGTTTTCATGTAAAGAGGCAGTCCATTTCATGAAACAAACTTTCGTTTCTGTTGAAATGAATGTGCGGGATGACAAGTCTTGAGGGTAATTTTTTGTTACTTCAAGTTGCTTACACCCATGCTTATGTCAAACGCTTTATAATGATCCTGTTTATATAGAAGATGTGGCACATATTGAATATCAAAAGGTCACCCCAAATAAAAATGATTTTTAGTCAGTCCAAAAATAACTTGCTTCTAATTATCAACTAACATTATTAAGTGATAACCTGTTGATACAATTATATGGAAATTCTTTTCCATTTGTGAAAGTGCCTGGAAACTCCAAGCATTTTGTTCTTGAAAATTGGCTCGGGATCCGTCAACTCTCACCATAGCCAAGACTAACTCACCATGAGTCACGACTGTTTGCACTCTTGAAAAAACCGTTTGTAGTTTTGTTAATTATGGTGCCATATGGATTACGGCATGAGTTTGTGCTAGTTCAGACAAGCGTATGTCCCCTAACGCTTGCGGGATTTCAGAAGTATTGCACCTCAATCTTCCTTACCTACAATTCAGAAACCTTCACTTCATGGTAACCTAACTTCTGCTTTCCACCATGCGGAGAGAGAAGGGGAAGCGGCTTGGGGGGAGGGATTAGTTGGGGTGAGAGTAGCTCCAATCCTCCCCATGATTGAAGGTTGAAGAATACAATCGAAAGAGAAGACGAAGAGGGAAGCAAGGGAGTTAGGAACAATGCCCCCTATGCCTCCAGCTTTCACTCACCAAAAATTTGTTCTGCTTTATCTTCTTTGCTTCTCCTCGTCTCTCTTCTCTCTCAGCTTCATCTGTTGTCAACGTGCTCGGAGTGGCTTGAATTCTCTGGCTTTGACTGATTATGAAGCCTGTTGGACATTTCCTGGACTCTCCATTGCTTGTACCAGCTCATTGGCCTCCATACGAAGGATCTACTAAGTTCAAGCAATTGAAAATGGTTATGCGACACCTGTCTAGTATTTTCGAACTGAATATATTAGTGAAACTTTCCAATGATCTGCAACAGTTAAAATCCATTATTTTGAGAGTCTCTAATTCATCAAAGCCCTTTACCACTGGGAGCTTTTCACATCCTCAAATTACCAAGTACTCTAGCTATTTCAAGTCTGATAGATCATCTAGACTTTTAATCTCAGGACATTCTTTTGTTGACACCTAAATTTTGGTTAAATATTTAGGATTAAAATTGCATAGAAAATTAGGGACTAATTTGGACCTAACAAAAAGGATTTCTGCATCACCTAATTATTAATATTATTTGCATTTACTAAGTTTTTTTCCCCTAATCTATTCTCCCTTATCTTGCCCTATAAATAGAGCATCGGGCGAAGGCCAAAACATACACACACGGAGAGGGCAATGAGCTCAGAGGACTTCCCCCAAGAGACATCCGGGGAGGCCCAAGAGTGAGCAAGATCAGAGAGAGAGAGAGAGAGAGAGAGAGAGAGAGATGCGAGACCAAGTCTTGCCATCGTGTGCAGCGCTGGCCTGACGCCACCGTGGTTCAACCACTGACGATGCTCGCTCACGCCGCCATAAGCCGGAGTTGCCACTGTTCGCGACCCACTGCTTGAGCCAACGACGACCGAACTCATCGCTCCAACTGTCTAGACAACTCGGCCGCTCACTGATCTCAGCCAGGCCTCATGCTGCTGAGCCCATCGTCGCCCGCCGCCGAGCCATTGCGTCGACCGGTTCCACGACGACCGGCGCTGCTCGTTGCAGCTAGGCCGTGATGAGCTTGGCCTGCCGCCTTCCCCATCGGTTTTAGTTATTTGGAAAATGTAAGCTTGTTTCGTTTGGGAAGTGGGCCTAGCCTACGTATCAAGCCTAGCTTGGTCAGTAGATTGACGAGTCGGGTTAGTTTTGACCCAGAAATTCGACCTGGGTAGATTTTATAATATAATAATATAATAATAAAAATAGACAAATCCAAAAATATTTTACATTTTCCAAAAATAGAAAAAGCGAAAAATAGTTTCTTTTTTCACAAGTACATGGAAAATCCCTAAAAAATAGTGTTTAACTTCTTAGAAGCAAATATTGGCTTATTTCCCTTATTCTAATTACACCTTTGTGATACATGGACTTCTTTTTCCTCAGTAGAGAAGTGAATCCTAGAGCTCATGATTGGTATAAAATATTGCGTAAATGTTTTACTTGATGTTTAACAAGATTAGATATCGGAAGGATATTAGAGATTAATTAATGTAATCAAGTCCCCAATTCTAATTTTTCTGGTTGCATAGAAGTAAAATATTTATCCTAATATTTTAAATATTTTAATTGGGTTTCTAATTGACCAACCTCAAATTGATTAGGAGCGACTCTTAAATGAAATTGACTTTACAGGTTAAAAACTCGAACCATAAATCGTAAATTAGTGGGTTTGGGAAAGCACGTGCTAAACCTAAACACATAGCAAACCATTAGCCTCCATACGCGTTCGTGTGTAAAGGCACCAAAATAGGAGGTCGCGACAGTTATTATTGGTAATTTGTTTATAAAACAAATGAAGAGATGCCTTGTCCCACATCGAAAAGATGTGAGTGCGCACGCGGACGAGATTTGGCATTAACCAACGATCATTATTTTATTTATTGAGAAAATTCGGATTTATTTCTATAAAAATTAACTATAAATCTTGTTGAAATGGTGTGACTGTTCGCGAAAAGTTACGTTTATTTTTTATTTTTATTTATTTAATTCCGAATTTTCTTATGTCTTTTCAACGTAACTTTTGAGACATACTTGTTCATTTTGTAACCTTTCCCAAAAGGTTGCCTTTGTTTATTTGTAATCTTTTGAAGAGTTGCCTCTATTCGAAAGACTTATATAAGTACATTTGTTTTGAGATCAAATGATTATCTTCTTCCATTATTTCGTTTTCTTTCGAAGGAAACTACAGACATTGTTTCCAATTGTTTCCCATGAAAGACCCTAGAGAAATACTAGAATTGCTATTTAGTATTCTTATTTGAGACTTTGTTGTATCCTGAAGGAAATTTGCCGGTGACCATTAGCAACTTTGTGGGGGCAAATAAATCCTTAAAGAAAGTGATATCACACCTCAAAGTCCGACTTGATTACTCGATCCGACTTCATTGTTCTACCCAATTTCGAAGCCATATTTTCCCAACAGTTTGACGACTCAACTAAGAACTCTTTTTTTTTTGTGGACTTAGGCCTTTTTGTCTTGTTTAAAAGTTTCCCTAACTTTTTTTTTTTTGTAGGTTAGTAGCTTAAGGATTACTTTAAATAAAATGTTTTGTGATTTTAAATTGTTGTGAATGCTTTAATGTTTTAGCACTACACGTGGCACACAAAACCCAATCGTTGGACCTAGGCCACCACCAGATATTTTATGATGGTATTAAGAAAGATACAGCTTTGAACATGAGACCACGATGTAGAGCTTGCCTCTCTTTTCCTTGAATTTTTTTAGATAAAGCCAACATTAAGAGGACATGATGCCAACGTGAGACTGTGACGAGTAAACTCCCTCTTAAATTCACCGAGCCTTCTTAGTTAGAAAGTGAACCACACATATCATATGTATGTTTATGTGATTGCCATCAATTTTTTTATAAATAGGCAAGTTTTTTATTCTTGTACTTTGTAATTTACTTACTTTCCCGGATGTCTCGATCAATCCATGATTAGTCTAGGTTAGTTATAGATTTGACACCATGGTCATTCCAATTTGGAAGTAATTGTCATGGAGTCTTATTTTTTTTTTTCTTTTAAAAAAAAAAGAGGAAAAATTTTGTAAAAAATTCTAATTTTAGTTCATGCCTTTGTTTCCTCAAGTATGCTATAATTTTTCCCCCAAGAAATTTCTCGTTGCTTTCAAAAAAAAATGGAATAAAATTTTGGAGAATTTGTTTTCAACTCATGCCTCTATCGTCTCAAGTTTTTCTATTTTAAATTTGACATCTTTTCAGTCCATGCTAATGTGCCACATGTCTTTATTTCCTTAGTTTGTCATTAGGAAATCCCCTCCATGTACAAATTTTTCATGAATAAATAAAAAGGGTAGGGTTAGGTTGTCGTCATTGACTGACTCCCTATTGATGCCTCGTGTTTACACATGCTTGTTTAGTTATGACTAAGTAATCACGTAATGTGAACCTTCGCTGATCCAATCTCGCTCAAAAGTGAGAGTAAGAATGGCCAAAAATCAACCTATGGTATATTTCTATTTCCCGGTGTTGGGAATAACGGATCCACAAAAACCGGATTCGACACTAAATCGAACCCCTAAAACGAATGCGGAAGCGAAGCCCCGGAAAAACACGTATCACCGATCCTAAAACACACCACGGATTCGAGCGTACCTTGTTAGCCACAGATTAGACACCAATGCTGAAGATCGAGGAAGAAATTCTGATCCGATGATGTGAATTCGCCTTGAAGGGAAGACGGGACGCCTTAAGCGTTTGTCTTTTTTTTTTGGAGGAGAGAGGGAAAGGAAACGTACTTGCGTTTATGCCAAAGGGTGCGTCCTCCCTCTCTCTCCTCCCTTATATATGTACCCTCTAAAATACAAACATACCCCTTCGTCCATGGGCCATAATCCTGTGGGCCGGGCTTTTAGGCCCAACATGGGCGGACGGGCCAACTCAGGCCCATCAATAAAGAAAAAATCCATCATCTCTCACTCGCACATGGTGGTCCAAAACCAACATGGGCGGACAAGCCCTACTCAGCCCCATCAGAGAAAAATCCATCATAGACTCTCACTTAACATGGTGGGCCGAATAGAATCCTCTTTTCCTCTCTTCAACATTCATACCGGTGAATAATCCGTGCGACTAGCATACTTTGAGAGCTCGTTGCTATACATCTATTAGGAATATATAGCAGCTCATAATGGGCATCACATCCTGAGTAGATTTAGTATGCAGTTCCCTAGATCGATCGATCACATTTATATCTCTCTTGATCTCTTTTAAACAATGATATATATATATTGTATTCACAACTATGATTATCCCAAAGACAATCATAATTGGTTAACCGGTGAATACAAAACTACAATGTGATTCTCCAAAAAACGATCTTCCTCTTTCCTTCAAACTCTCAATTTTAGTTCAGCTTGCTTTTCTAGAAATGTCTCATTAGATCGAATCAAACTCATGACCATTGGCAACATCCTAAGATGGCAAACACTAAATAGAAATCTTGAGAATAAGTAAGAGTCATGAGGGCACTCAAAATTGAGGAACTCTTTTCCTCAAGAGTCTCACACGACATAAAAGTTGAGATCAAACTTTTGCCACTCTTATTGGTCGTCTCATGCATACGTAGTATGAAATACGTATTACGGTATTTACTCATTTCCCATGGAGCGTATGTCTACACCTTCAATACCGTACAGATGATAGTTCAGACATACACAATGTCTAACTTGAGTTCACCTATCTACTCATTCACAAAATTCATCGAACTCACATCTGGCATCATAGACGGATAAAGTAAAATATGTGGGTATTTTACTTTCGGACATAGTAAGTATTATGTCCTCATCTTAACACCCGATTAAGGCGACATACGTGTTTTAAGCTTGAGCTCTCGATTATCACCTAGATAATAAGCTTAAAACAGTCTCATCTCTATTTATCACACAAGTAAATAGAGGCGATTACCCATGTGAGTGGGCTAATCTTATATCTGTCCGACATACTTTCTCAACTTAAAGTAATGCACTGAGCATTAAGATGCATAAATATGAAACAAAGATTCATAGGCATTAATGATGAAAACACAAATTCATCAAATTGGGCAGAAGTACAACGCAAGTGCCATAACTTGGCACGCCAGGACACTTAAGTGCCATAACTTCCAAACGGTACACTTAAGTGCCACTTTTTTTCGAGTGGGACACTTAAGCGCCACCTCGGCGACCCTTACCGGAAATCCTATGTGGCAATTTTTTATTATTATTTTTTGCCTACGTGGCTCGCCGGAGCTCCAAATCAGCATAAAAAATAATAAAAAAATTTTTAAAAAAAAATTAAAAAATAAGAAAATTTTAAAATTTTTTAAAAAAATAAGAAATTTAAAAATTTTAATTTTAAAAAATTTAAAAAAATAAGAAAATTTTAAAAATTTAATTTTAAAAAATTTAAAAATTTAAAAAATTTAAAAAAATTAAAAAAAAAAAAATGGGGGAGGTCGAACGGGCGGCCGAGGGCCGAGCCCGCCGCCGCCGCCTCCCCGCCGCCGGAAGGGCCGGCGACGGAGGGGGAGGGTCGGCCGGGGTCGCGCCCCGGCCGACCGCCGGCGATGGAGTGGGGAGGGTCGGCCGGGGTCGCGGCCCGGCCGACCGCCGGCGACGGAGTGGGGAGGGTCGGCCGGGGTCGTCGGGCCTCGGTCGGGGGCGGCGAGGCTGGCCGACCGGCGGCGAGGGCCCGCGAGCCCTCGCCCGGATCTGGGCGAGGGTCGCGGCCCTCGCCGCGATCCGGCGAGGGCTACGAGCCTCGCCGTCGGTCGGCCGAGGGCCGGCGACCCCGGCCGACCCTCCCCCTCCGTCGCCGGCCCTTCCGGCGACGGCGAGGGCTCGGCCCTCAACCGCCCGTTCGACCTCCCCCTCTTTTTTTTTTAATTTTCTTAATTTTTTAAAACTTTTAAATTTTTCTTAATTTTTAAAACTTTTAAATTTTTCTTAATTTTTTAAAATTTTCTTAATTTTTTTAATTTTTTGAATATTTTATAATTTAATTAATTTTTATATTATTATTTACACGTAGACACGAAACGGCGTCGTTTTTGCGTTTTCTTCGTCACGTCAGCGTGCAAAACGACGCCGTTTTGGACTAAACTCGTCGGAAAATTGCCATGTCAGCCATTTGGCCGGATTTTCGCCGGAGTGGCACTTAAGTGTCCCATTTTACTCCGATGATGGCACTTAAGTGTACAATTTTGAAGTTATGGCACTTAAGTGTCCCGACGTGCCAAGTTATGGCACTCCAAGTGTCCTCACCTCATCAAATTGTGAACACTTAGGGAAATTACAATCCAGTACATCAGACTCTACGCAATCCTAGAGATTTCATATGTCCACAAAACACATCTCTAGGTATTGGCTTTATCATACGATCTGCTACCATTCTATGCGTAATATGTACTATAAGTTCACATCTTTTCGTGCAACCATATCCTTGACAAAATTATACTTGGTATCTATATGTTTGGTCTTGCCATGATATTTTGGATCTTTAGTGTACGCTTTCGCTGCTTGGTTATCACAGTTAACCAATAACAAATCTGCAGCACTTCCAATAACACCTAAATGATCCAATAATCTCTTAAGCCAAACATCTTCTTATACTGCTGCTGATAATGCCACGAACTCAGTTTCCATCGTGGACGAGGCTATACACTTTTGTTTCTTACTGCTCCAACATATGGTGCCATTATTTGGTAAGAAAACAAACCCAGAGGTAAATTTTCTTTCATCTAAATCTCCTCCCCAATCAACATCAGAATAGTCTTAGAGTCGCAGATCCTTTCCATAATAACTCATCGTATAATCAGCAGTTCCCTTTAGATACCTTAGTATTCTTTTTAACGGCTTTCCAATATGCTTGACTTGGATTGGATTGGTATCTTCTCACCATTCCAACTGCAAAACATATGTCGGGTCTTGTATACATCATAGCGTACATCAAGCTTCCAACAGCACTAGCATAAGGAACATATTTCATTTTTTCCTTCTCTTGTGGAGTCCTTGGACACAGTCTATGGCTCAATCCTTCACCTTTTGCAATAGGAGTGTCTATGGGTTTACAATCTTGAAATCTTAACTCTAAGAATGTATGCAACATCACCCATGTCTTTCATCTCAAAAGTTGGAAGACAACCAACTCTTGACAGTATTAACAAACTCCATATTGCTTCCGACAATCAGTATATCATCAACATATAATGATATGATCACAAATTGATCCTTGGATCTTTTGATATATACACAATGATCCTCATCTATCATTGTAAAGTCATATGCCATTATGGCATTATGAAAACGTATATATCATTGTCTCGATGACTCCTTAAGGCTGTATATCGACCTCAAAAGTCGACATACATTTTCTTCTTGGCCTTTCACTATGAAACCAGCAGGTTGTTCCATATATATTTCTTCCTCTAATTCTCCATTGAGGAAAGCAGTCTTTACATCCATTTGATGTAATTAAAGATCCAAACTAGCCACTATTGTCAGAATAATGCGAATCTAGGTAAATCTCACTACAGGAGAAAATGTATCTTCATAATCAATTCATTCCTATTGATTATACCCCTTCGCCACAAAGCGAGCCTTATGCCTTTCTATCGAGCCATCAGCCTTTCGCTTTATTTTGACAACCGCTTGTTCCCAATAGCTTTGTGTCCATTTGGAAGATTAACCAATTCCCAGACTTGGTTTGATTTCATTGACTCCATTATTTCATTGACTCCATTTCCTCTTTCATTGCATGAATTCATATTTCCTTACTAGGGCAATTCAGAGCCTCATTAATATTTCTTGGCTCATCCCCATCTTGCGGAGCAATCATAAAAGTTTCCCCTTCAATGTTGGAACGTCGATGGATAATACTTTGGCAACTTGTTCGCCGTATGGGAGATTGTACACTTAGCACATCATTTCTCATTATGCTCCCACTTGGATTAGATAATGACGATATCATCTCATCATGTGGTTGTAATTGCGAGTGAGTTGAATTAGATTCATCACTTCTCATGTTACTTCCACTTGGACGAACTCCACTAATATCATTATCTTGATCCAAGGTTTCAAATAGAGAGTAATCTTCCCCTATTTCGCCCTTAGGAAATTCATCCACTAAGAATGTTACATTCCGTGATTCAAATTCAGTTATACTCCCACTTTCCTGGTCACTTATGAACACATACCCTTTCGAATGTTCGAAGTATCTCATTAAACTACTCTTCTTTTCTCTCGGACCCAATTTCCTAAACTTGTGAGAGGACTCATGTGTATAGGCAGCATAACCCCATTGCTTAAGAAAACTTTAGTCCGGTTTTCTACCTGTCCATAACTCATATGGAGTGGAAGTAACTGATTTGGAAGGCATCCGGTTAAGTACATAGGCAGCAGTTAATAACGCATCACTCCAAAAAGTAATAGGTAAGTTAACATGTGCCATCATGGACCTAACCATTTCCAGTAGGGTTCTGTTTCTACTCTCTGCAACATCATTTTGTTGAAGAGTATATGGAATAGACAACTGTCTTTCTATTCCTTTTTCATCACATAATTTTCTGAACTCATCAGATAAATATTCTCAACCTCGATCGAATCTTAATACTTTTATTTTCTTGTCTAATTGATTTTCTACCAAGGTCATAAACCTTTTGAAACAATTTATTGCTTCAGATTTATGAGAAATCAAATAGACATATCCGAATCGAGTATAATCATCTACAAAAGTGATGAAATAAACAGCCACATGCCTTCCTTTAACATTCATTGAACCACATACGTCAGAATGGATTAAATGCAGAGGAAATTCAGCTCTTTTACATTTTCCAAATGGTTTCCTTGTCGTTTTCCCTTCTAGGCAATGCTCACATATGGACAAATCAATTTATTTTTTTTTAATGGTACCCGACAAGCCCTCTTTGGCCAGTCTTTTCATATGTTGTTGGCCCATATGACCAAGTCTAACATGCCACCATATTCACATCATTATCATATAAAGTAGAATACGTGAAACAAGGGAATAACATATTGACATCACCACAGTCAACATTTAGTACAACAAAACCATCCAGAAAGTGACCAAAATTATAGTAGTTTGTATCCAAATACAAATCTACACATCTATTATGGAAGTTCATATAAAAACCAAGCTTGACCAACACCAAAACAGACACTAAATTTCGACGAATCTCCGGAGCATATAGAACATCATGTAGGAACAAGGTGCGTCCATCACGCATGTTCAATTAGCAGATGCCAATCCCTTTAACTTCATCTCTGCAGTTATTTTCTACATAGATGCACTTAGTTCCAGTTGGTACTTGTCAAAATTCCACGAAGAATTCTCTATCCTTTGCTATATGGTCTATCGTATCTAAATCTACAGTTCACAAAGGATTTGATTCAGCCAATAATACAGAACTTGGCACATAAGCAAAGTTCTCAAATGTACAAGAGGTGTATACCTTCTTTGGCTCACGACAGTCGCGAGCATAGTGACCTCTCTTGTCACAATTGTAACACCTCACCATTGACATTTTCTTCACTTGAGGACGTTTTCCTCTCTTGTGTTGATTAACTCTTGATTTCTTGCAGTAAGGACTTGATCCTTTGGATGTCCACATATTGAACGAATCAATACGCTTGCGCTTAAAGCTTGAAGCCCTTTATGAGTTAGAACCAGCATAGCAAATATCTATTTTCGGCTCATATGCCGTTAGGCGGTCCTCTGCTAGTTCAAGGTGGCGCATGGCATCCTCAAGATCTTCCATAATATGGTCAAGAGCTTCTAGTGCTTCTTGCTTTTCCAGCACATATTGAATCTTCATATTCAATATTTCACAATTGTTGCCGTTCATATCAGCAATTGCGTTCTTAATTGTTGAAACCATCGGTCTGAACACATCAAACATACATGCACAAATAATTAATGCATATTATTTATGCATCCCTATTTGCACAGACCCATCATATCAATGAATAATTTTAAGTAAGGTCTCAGAATCAAAATGTCACTACGTTTCCAATCATCCTCTAAAATCCTAACTCAAAAATTATTATTAATATAATTGTCTTATGCAAAATAAATTTTATGAAGTTACAAAAACTTCTATAACTACCCACAGCTAATTACCCACAGCAACCAGCAATAACAAAAAGCAACAGATAACTAACATCCAATAAAACAATAATGCTTTCACATAATACAACTATACATTACACTAAGCAATATATACAGAGAAATATCAACATGGAAAGAGATATTTACACCCATAAAACATCTCATAATTAATCTAAGAAATAATTAGGGAATGTCCCTTCTAATCTATCAGTCAAAACATCGAGAAGCGAAGGCACATTTGCCAACCATGGAAAAACTTTTGGAGAGCTTTCATGTCGCCACCAAGGTGCATTTACTCTGCGCCATGTGGCGCTCAATCTAAGGGTTGAAGTTTTGGCCAACTCAATCCTATAGTACTCTCTTACAAAAGCTTCCACTAGCTCCCTATAACCCGGGACCACGTTGACCTCCCATAACCGATCTAACACTGCTTGCCATTCAGGTGGAAGAGTGTTCATCAAAGCCGGCACCTTCTCAAAATCCGGCACTAGATAACCATTCCAGATGATTTCTTGTATCATCTAATTGACCTTGACCACATGTGATACTAAATCACCGTCATGCCACCAATAATTAGCTAAATCTGACATCAGCCTTTTAATTCTTGCATTTCCCTCGTCCGTTCTCGGGATTGCAGGTATCCGTGCATAACGCATCATAGTTCCTGCAACAAATGCAGAAATAAAAATGGATCACTTATAATCCATAATGAACATAAGGGAAAATACATAATTTTCCACGATTCATGCAACAAATGCAGAATAAAAAATGGATTACCTATAACCAACACAAATATAATTGAAAAAAAGAAACAAATTCTTTTTTTTTTTTTTCGGGTCAACGGTCGTTCAACGGTCAACGGTTGGTCAACGGTCATCAATGGGTCGCCGGTCGTCGGATCGGTCGGGCCGGGTCGCGCGAACAGCCCGCATGTGCCGCGCGCGTGCGCGGGCTTACGTCACGCAGACGTCAGCCGCCACATGCCGTGCGCGTGCCGGGCGTACGCGGTTCCAGTCGGGTCGGGTCGCCGGTTGGGTCGTCGACCGGTGACCGCTCGGCCAACCAGCGTCATTGCTGACGTCATCGATGACGTCACCCGGCGTTACGACCATTGGGTGACGTCATGCTGACGTCAGCACGCGTCGGTCCGCCGACCGGCGCGTGCCGGTTCGCCGACCGGCGCGTGTGCCGCACGCGCTGGGCGAGCCAGCGCTTCCGGGTGCGTCGCGCCCACGCGCAGCGCCTTCTGGCTGCGCGTGTGGGCGCGTGCGACGTCGCCCAGCGGCGCACGACATGTCGCCGGACTCGTCTCGACGAGTCCTTTCATCCTGTGCCTTCAGAATTGTATTCCGACTTACGGAAACTCAGAAAAAAGGACAAACAACATTCGGGTGTCGGGATTTCTCGCCCCGATCCGTACGGCTGAAAATTTTCGCGAAAAATCAATCAAAAAACATCATAATAGGTCGGGAAAACGTGAACTAGGGCTCTGATACCAATGTTGGGAATAACGGATCCCCGAAAACCGGATTCGACACTAAATCGAACCCCTAAAACGAATGCGGAAGCGAAGCCCGGGAAAAACACGTATCATCGATCCTAAAGCACACCACGGATTCGAGCGTACCTTGTTAGCCACATATTAGACACCAATGCTGAAGATCGAGGAAGAAATTCTGATCCGATGATGTGAATTCGCCTTGAAGGGAAGACGGGACGCCTTAAGCGTTTGTCTTACTTTTTGGAGGGAGAGAGGGAGAGGAAACGTACGTGCGTTTATGCCAAAGGGTGCGTCCTCCCTCTCTTTCCTCCCTTATATATGTACCCTCTAAAATACAAACATACCCCTTCGTCCATGGGCCCTAATCCTGTGAGCCGGGCTTTTAGGCCCAACATGGGCGGAAGGGCCAACTCAGGCCCATCAATAAAGAAAAAATCCATCACCCGGGAATAATATATAGCGTGACACTCCACATGAAGATATACTCTTCTTCAGACTTACACATGCAATATGGGAAACCAACTTATTCTCTGAGAGCCGGAGAATTCTATCCACGTGGAGTTCCAAATGAGGTTACTTAAGCTCCAATTGATCAGCCTGAATTGTAGTATATACGTAATCTGGAGTCTGACTGGTAAAGAAGCTTTGGATTACATTATTTTCTCCTTTTTTTTTTCTTATATATGGAGTTTCCATGCTGTTGCTGCGTGAAGGGAGAATTGTGCATTGACAAGTTAGCTTGGGGTCTGAACCGTGAAAATTTGAATTGACTGAATACTTACCTGGTTCTTTCTCTACTGGGTCTAAATGAATGACATGGTTGAACCCGTTAAAAATTAGAGTTTTGAAAACACACAAGGGGGGGTTCATTCAATTTTCAGAACGGCCTAAACGAGATCTTATTGAGCTTGGTATACAATGAATGTCCAAAACAGAAGTTATGGAGTACTTGAGGATACTTATCGCTGGCGCTTTTGCCTCGTCGGTCGGCCGAACTTCTTGTTGTCTCCATCGGCAGACTGATCTCTCTTGAAAGTATAGACTCATTTCAAGTATCCGGGTTTGTCCTGATGTTTCTTTCGAAAGTATAGACTCTTCTCACGTATGATTTTGTCCCGATGTTCCTCTTTTTGTCCTATGTTCCGTTCGAAAGTATACTTTCAAGTTTGAGTAATTGTCTTTCTTTCGGTGATTGTCTAGAAAGAAATGAGGCCTCACTTCATGAAAGTTATCTTTCGTTCTTTCTCGAAAGGACAAGCGGGGTCGTTAAAAGGGTTTATAGTACATCATTTTTTAATAATTTGTCGACTAGATAAAATATCTAAAGAACTTTGAATTTTCTTTTTGACATAGGTTTTTGAACTTTTACAATCACAATACACTTCTTAGGTTCTATTTGTTTTGTAAAAAATTATCTGTCAGACTGAATTTCCTTTAATTTCCAATCTTTCGATCACTTAGGAATACAAATCAATCGAAGATCTTTTTACAATCAATGAAAAACATATGTTTAAATTTAAGAAAATGGATTCTTTTAAAGGGATGAGGCTATTTCCACCATCATTTTGGATGGAACTACACCTTTTTATTTGCAGTGAAAAAAAAAAAAGAGCGTCCTGATGCTATCAACACTCAATTAAGTAAAAAATAGTATTACTTACTATAATTACGTTTCTTCCTCCTCCCCCTCTCTAATTGTTGTCGCTTTCCTTTATGGTTTTATATTCCTTTTCTAGTATTCTCTTCTTCCGGCATTTTTCCTTCCTGTCAAATAAGAGGATGGTCTAACAGGCTGCTAGGCATATAATTACCTCTCGTCAAAATTTTACACCTCAATTACGATATGAAGTTTCAAATTAAAAATATAGTCTTAATACCTTTGAGTCCAATATCGTTCCCATAAGCTTGGGATGGCTATAGAAAGTAGATGATGTTGAGTGTAGATTACAATAATGTGGTCTTAAAAAATAAAATGCAATCTCAAGTTCAATGAAGGTACCGTCCCATGGTAAAGTGTGTACGAAACTAGAATTCAAAACTGACAATAGACAAATCTGTTCCGAGGAGAAGGTACAAGGTTATTAATGAGCTGCCGTTAGTCCTCTCAAAAGACACGTGATTCAGCTCCATCAAAAGTTAGTATTACGTTGCACGTGCAAATCCAAGTGCATATAATTTGATATACAAGAGAGATCTGAAAAAACTACACACATGTAGCGGAATCTCAAAGACATGAGAAAATGGGAAAACTTTGATCATATACAGGACATTCAGGATGAAACAAACATTTCAATGACATCGTGAGCATAACATCTCGTATTGCAAATTTACGAGTAAGAATCTACTCCCACTAATTTAAATAGACAAATGCAAATCTACACCATTGAAAATCGGCAAAATCTCCTTGAATTTCTTGCACTCCACCTTATGCTTAAGGCACCACAGATTTGAAACATGACCTTTGGAGAAGATGAATATCTAGATCTTTTGGCTTTTCAAGAGAAGCTGCATTTTGACAAAAAAAATTAAAAGTGAAGCTGCATTGTCTTGGTAGATGAGGAAAGTGATGAAGCATTTCTAATAGCGGTTACTTGCAAGTAAGGGACTCTCAGGGTCCGTTTGGTAACGTTCATAATTCTCTCAATTTCTATTATTTTGTTTCTTGGAAGAAAAAAAAGAATAGAAATCCATTTGATAACATCAATTAATTTTTCTACTTTCCGGATAGAAAATTAGCCAAAAAATAGATTTTTAATAAAAATAAGAAATAGAAAAAAATAACTTCTTATTTTCGAGAATAATTTTTAAAAATAAGTCATTTTCTTTCTTTTCTTTTTTCTTTTCTTCTTCTTCCTTGTTGCCCACTATCCGCTGCCCCCACCACCGGTCGCCCATTGTCGGCCACCATCGCCGCGAGTCATCGGACGCTATTGCTAGACACCACTTTGTTCACCTTTGGTGACCGATGAGCGACAACGTCCGGCTACCACCTTTCATCATATGCCACCGCTTGCTAACTATCAGCTAGAGGAGCAAGAAGAAGAAGTTTGACCTATTAGAGATCTAGTCTAAAAGGAAGGCATGTTGGCAAGAAAGCATTCACAAAAAAATTATGAATCGTATCGAAAACATTTCTATTCTTTATTTATTTTGAGAATATAAATTTTGTATACTTACTAAACGAGTTTTTATTTATTTAGAAAGTGTTTCAGAGAATAAAAATAGAAAAATATTATGTCAGAAAAAAAATTATTCATTGAAATAAAAATGTTACCAACGGCTATAAGTCCTGAAAGCCGTATTTCCCGCGTTATGGAGGGGCAATCCTTGCCATGTATCTCTTCGAACTCTTTTACCGCGAAAGTGCTCCTTGTTAGCTCCCTCCTCGGACACTTCAAAAAGTTTTTATGGCACTTCCATCCCGCGCGGCTAGTATTTCTCAAATCGATGACGTTCCCAACGCATCTCGCCGGGCATGTCGTGAAGTCGAGGCAAATATCGGCATCCCCAAGGAGCAAAAAGTCACATTGCAAATACACGTGGCGCTAAAAAGGTCGAAAGCAGATAGGCCTAATAAAAAAAAGTTTTGTTTTCTTGCATCCACCCCGTGATGGGCGAGTTGGTTCGGGCGAATGTTGGCCACACCATTGTCCAGGGTTCGATTCCCCAGCTAGTCATGTTGCGCGACTTAAGTGGGGTGCCGTGGGAGGTGGGTCCCCGCGCTAGTATCCCTTTTTACCAAAAGAAAATTTTAAACTTCAGCTCAGTCTATCCATCTAAACGAAGGCACCATATGTATCTCTATGATAAGTTAATTTGATTTCTTGTGCATTTTTTTTTCTAAATTATTGACTTGATAAAATAGTTAAACCTTTTTTTAGTTTTCATTTCAACATCAATATTTGAATTCTCATTGTGATGACGTACTTCTTGTGGTGGCCTGCTTGTTTCACAGAAATTATTCTAATGGAAAACAATTTCCTGCATTTTCGAGTTTAGAAAATGAGCCAATGGTAGATCTTTTTGCAAATAGAAAATATTTGCTTAAATTCAAGCAAATGAATTCTTTCAAAAATCAGAAACCATCATCTCTATTATGTCTAAACTGAGGTGCTTGGATTATCCTAATTATGCTCTTGAGATATTTTCGATTATTTGGTGAAAAATAAATTGCTATTTTCTTTCATCGATTAATGCCTGATCTAAGATTGAATGGCCATCTTTGCATAGCACATTTCTTATTCTTTCTGGAATGGATATTCTCCTCTAGAAATTTTAGGAATGACTTCAATTTATCTCGGAACAAAATGGCGATGATATGGCTTCAAATTCCTCACATCGTCAACTCTGTCCTTCTAATGTAGGAATTGTCGAATATGCGTTGGCCTGATTTTACCCTAGTAAAACAACAAAAGCTTCATAGTCTCACGGCCGGCAACCCACGGATTACAAAGAAGCCCTGAGGATGCCCCTCCATCAGGATTTTTTAGGCTGGATTTGTATCTAGGGAGCCGAATGAATTAGGATCCTTGATCTTGGCTCCCATGTGGGCCCCTCCAATGGGTCCCACAAGGAGAAAGAATATGATTGCTTCCGGCGCATCGGCCCTGATCAAGGCGAGGATTGCCGCACTCTATCCTTTGTGGAGCTAACTTATTCAGGGTAAATAATTATTCATTTAAATTAAGATCATGATGACCGACAAAATTTAACTGAAATAATACTAATTTGTCTTAGAAAGTGACTTCTATCATGAGAAATTAGATATTAAATGAAGTTACAAAAAGAACTAACAAAACAAAGTTAAAAATACATCATTGACAAGTGCTTTTGAGGATGTCACGCCTCTCCAATTTTCACAAACTTGACGGAGGACTTTTACTGAACAATTTGGTGGGGATCTTGAGAGGACCATACATAGGACCCAAAGCAGAACCGGTGAAGCAACGCAATGGGAAAATACACGAGCTCTATAGTAAAGATACATTAGAAACTTCAAGCCAAGTTTCAGACAAATTGAACACGCCCAAATGAAAAGCAGGTAGATGGAGAGGTGGAGGAGGAGAAAGAGGAAGTCTTGGAGACGAAGAGAGATGAAAATTGAAGAGTAAGTAGGTGCAGAAGAGGAAGGTGAAGGAGGCTTTTGAGGAAGTGCACAGGAGAAGTATAACGTTTGAGAGGAAAAGGAGAGAAAATCATTTCATTTTTCCGAAAAGAAGTCATTTGTCCCTATTTGACTACGCTTTTCCTATTGACTGAAAGTATTTTCCTTGTCTAATTTATTTTTCGTACACCAAACACTGGAAAATCTGATTTTTTTTTTTTTGGGAGGTTTATTTCTTCTACGAAACAAATGGAGCCTTAATCTATTTTTTAACATAAAATTAGGGGTTACCCAAAATCAACTTGGTTCTTCTCAAGTCTCATCGCCGACGACTCACCGCCACTCGTTCCAGCCTCGGAGCTCTTTTCCATGTCCATTATCTGGAGTCTTACTGCCTCCGAGTAGTTCCTTGCCAGTGAACGTCTCCGTTCCTCAAGTCCCTGTGGCTCCAGCCCAGTGAAATTCAATAAGACCTCGCAATCATTTGCCGACGACTCACCGTCATTCATTCCAGCCTCCGAGCTCTGCCCTGAATCTAGTCACTCGAAGTCTGAGAATGCACACGCCAATCGCATCAGTGATGACTCACGGTCACTCGTTCCAGCCTCCGAGCTCTTTCCCGAGTCCATTGTCCCGACTAAGTCCAGTATCAATGCAAGCCCCCGTCTCATCGCTGACGAGTCACCGTCACTCGTTCCAGCCTCCGAGCTCTTTCCCAAGTCCATTGTCCCGTGGAACTCCCTCGTCAATAAAAGCTCCCGTCTCATCGCCGACGACTCACCTCCACTCGTTCCAGCCTCCGAGCTCAAGTCTCCGTTCCTCAAGTATCCGTGCCCGAAGTCTCTGTTGCTCAAGTATCAGTTCCCGAAGTCCCTGTTGCTCAAGTATCTGTCTCTGTCTCTCCCTCAAGTATCCGTTCCCGGAGTCTCCGCGGACGTGTTTGTCCCGTCGTGGATGAGGCTTGAGAGAGATGAAATCCGCAAGGCCAAGGGTTTAGCTTGTTGTGTATATGGACAACCCAGAGAGAGAGAGCGAGAGAGAGGTGTTTTTGTAACTGTTGCCTCTCCTCAAACCCTATGAAGCATGGATACTCTCGGGAGCCTCCCCATCGGTGGGTGTCCACCCCACGGTCAACAGACTTCCGAAAATCCGAAACGTTGATCAACTCGTCAACTCTCCCCACACCCTGCGACAAGCGAGTCCGGAATCGGAAGAGGCATGGTAGGTTTCTGTGGTGGGTTTGCAAGTGCGAAGGTAGAGAGAATTGTTGAAGAAGGCAATGGAGGATGGAGGCGAGGGTGAGGGAGCGGAGGCGAGACTGCAAGTGACGGCGAGGCCCCGACTGCAAGGGAGGGCCAGAGCAAAAAGCAGAGATCAAGCCAACCGAGAGGGCTGCGATTACGATGCTGCAATGGAGGGCCGGAGGTGAGGCTACGACTGTGATGAAGCCACAAGCTGATCAAGAATAGGGGCACACATTATAATAAAATATTATAGGAGCTTTTTTATTTTATTTTTTGGGTTAAAAAATATTATAGGAGCTTCAAGAAGCAGAAAAGCAAGGTTCAACTTGCTAACTTGAACGTGAAGGAAAAGTTGCAGTCCATAATTGTTGACTCCTTAGCCAAGAAGAAAATGAAAGTCCATCATGCATGAAGTGTAACGTGCAGGCGGTGGAGTCCAGGCGGTGGAGATGTGTATAAATATATGTACTTTTTTTTTTTTTGGTCAGTCCTACTTTATTCCTATTCTACACTCACTCTCAGACTTTTGCCCTGCCTCTTGCAGGGCGTGGGAGTCGAAACCCACTCCTGAAATTTACGCGTCCACATCCCATCCCCTGAGAAGGTGGGGATTTGAACCCCTCACCGCCCCCTTCCATATTGGAAGGGTGGCCACTGGGGCGAATCCAGTGGTTAATATATGTACTTACGTGAGTTCATTTTGAGAGAGAGAGATAGCTTTAGAAGCATATAAAAAGATAGAGAGTTTTAAGCTTAGCAAAGCTTGTGTGTACTCCATATTAAGCCTTTCCAAGGTATTTTAAGTACTATAATCTCTATTTGTGTGTTTGCACTATCTCCTTACCAAATCCTTCAAAGCTCGTTTATTCTTTTGGTTCCAACACACACCGCATTTTATAGAAAGGTTTCTTTAGCCGGCCCTTTAGGGTCTCTTTTTTCTTTTTCTTTTTTCGGTTTTTTGGAAAGGACAAACGAGTTATTAAATTAATAGTCAAATTGACGACATTCCTAAAGCATCTCTAACCTACGCAAATTGGGTCTCTCGTCTAAACTTCGAGATTGCCTAAAGGTAAAACAAAAGAGGTTATCAGCTATAGAACCGAAAGAAAAGAAATTATACCAATTGAAGACAGACATGACATGTTAAAATTATTAGTGTATCTGAAAAACCCAATACTAGAGGAATTACGTGGGGAAGGGGATGCAAATGAGTATGGCTATTTACAAAGACCAAAATCAGATTGCGGATACACGAGGCGCCAATATGGGCGGCACTGTCCAGGAAATACAACAAGGAATAGTTTCATCCACAAAATTCATGGAGATTTTTCTAAAAAAATGAATGAAAGATTATCCAGTTAGCACAACTTGAAATAATTCCTTGTTTAAGTTTTCTATGCACTTAAAACACATTCTTCACCTTCCTATCATCATTATAAGAGGTTTCGTTGATCATTCTTTATTAGCAAAAGCAAAATTTTATCTAAACGAAGCTACATTGTGTATGTCAATGATAACTTAATTTGATTTCTTGCACATTATTTTTTAATGAACTATTAACTTGATAAAATAGTAGCCGTTTTAATTTTTTTTTTTTTTTGAACTCTTACTATCTAATACATTTTTATGATTCCTTTGTTTCAAAAAAGGCTAACAAGGGTCTTTGCACATTATTATTATTATTATTATTATTATTATTATTATTATTATTATTATTTACAAGGATCTCCTCTCCGAGTTTAGCGAGGGGTAGCCTCGCCTAGCCCTCGCCAAAGGCCAGCAAGGTCAACTTGCCTGTGGTTGACAAGGGCGTCCTGCCCCTCACCCTCGTTGGCAATTAGCAACTCCACTAGCCATCATGGAGGTGGCAACTGGCAGCGGAGGGAAATAAGGAAAAAAGGAAGGAAAAGAAGAAAAAATGAAAAGAAAAGAATAAATAAGAAAAAAAAAAAGGAAAAAAATAGTAATTAAAATTCTAAAAATATTTCAAAACTTAAAAAAGGAATCTATGAACTAGCATATGGCGACTTCAGCACTACCCAAAAGTTCATTTATTCCTATGGAGTATATGTACTAATGCACTCCCAACAAAGGAAGACCTCCATAAGAGGAAAGTAGTACTTGATCCGCAATGTCCGTTGTGCTGTAAAGCCTAAAAAACGCTTGAATATCTACTCTTTTTGTGTGAATGGACAAAACCATGGTGGTTAGATCCTCGAATAAAGCTAAACACGACTACAGAAGAGGTCCCCAAAATGGGCAGATGGCTCATAGAGAACCTAACCTCCCAAGATGGGTCAAACCCAAATGCACTCCTGACTGGTATACTCTAGCTTTTTTTTATTTTTTTGTCTGGTACTCTGGCTTTTTTTTTTTGGGGGTCGAATATGGTGCTTTCATTCATTCATAAACATTGAGGATTACAAGAAAACGATAGATTTGTTTCCCAACATAAAATTTCTGAGAGAAGTAAGGGAGGAAAATACATCCAATTTTGAGGGAAAGTTTTGGTCTAATGAGCCTTGGCGAGCCAATCTACGGCCTTGTTGGCCTCTCCAGAGCAATAGTCCAACGTCATCGAGTCCAGTTGGGCTAATATTCCTCTACATTGCTATATTATATCCTTCACGTTCCAAGGGTCTTCAACCCAGCCCATGATACTTTCCACCAAAGTCAAAATATCTGTTTCGCACTCCAACTTCTCATTTTGTACTAGCTCTGTTCCAACTATTCCCACATGTTCCTCCTTTTCGTTGACGCAACATGCATTAATTCCTTCAGATGCGCTCAAATTTCGCGTGTTGGCATGCCAATTGAGCTCAATGGTCAAACTCCACTCAAATCGGATTGCAGCAAATATTCCTTTTTCTCAAATTTTCACCCCAACCTCATTATCTTCCACTCAAAAAATCCCCAACATTTCTCTTTGATTGTTCCACAATCACCTTTGCACGTCCTTTTAGTTACTGTTCTATGGACGACTGCCTATGTCCTTCGTCAACCATTAATTAATTTCATATCAGTAGTAATCTCTCTCGGTTTCCAGCGGGTTCTATTATGCATGAGCTAGTCAGCATGACCAATGAAGATCGAAGACAAACAGGATTATTATCCCGAATTTTAAAAATAGACACTGCGTACGGGATTTAGCCTTTCTTTTGATAATATGGCATGCCCCATCGAATCATGTTCTCGAATTCTGATGGACTAAAACCATATATTGAGTCTAAGTAGTGAGTTTCTTTTGTTTTTTTCTTTAATATTTTTTTTTCACAGTCCTTTTAGCTATTGCCTATGAGAGCTTCAGTCACAGAGCACCCACATAACTATCATGTTGAATAAACGAAATGACTGAGGCATGAAGATGGTTCTACAATAAATAAGGAACATTTGATTTTTATTTTTAAATTTTTGTAAGAAAAGGATGCAAAGCTTGAGTGTTATACTGTTACCCTTCGAGTAAAACTTAGTCTAGTCTAATCTCCCATAAACAAAGGAAGTGAAACTCTTGGTGGCCTATCTAATGCTAGAGTGTCATAATTCAAATTTGAATTTAATTTGATCGCTAGAGTTACTTGTAAATCAAAACTGAAAAAGGAAATTAAAAAGAGGGGAAAGAAAAAAGAAGAAGATAAAGATAATATCTTCAGGCTGCTGGTTTCATAATTCAAGCAAAATCAAGGATGTGTTTGTTTTGCGAAAAACAATTTTCGGAAAAAAACGTTTTCCTCATTTTTCAGCGTTTGGTTCATTTAGAAAAATGAGTCAACAGAAAATATTTTCCTAGTCAATAGAAAATGTTTTCCTTCCAAAACTTAAATTCAGGAAAATGATTTCCCCTTTGAAAGAACCGGAAAACGTTTTCTAAAATGTTTTAAAGTCTTTTCTTAATGAAAAATTTATTATTAAAAAGAATTTCTAATTAAAAATTTTGAATTTGTTATTATTATATCTTTTCTTTTCTTTCTTCTTTCTTCTTTTTTTTTTTTTTTTTTCTTATTTTCTCTTTTCTTTTTTTACCTGTGAACGTAAACCCTAACTCCTCCTCCCTTCTTTCCTTCTCCTTCACCCCCTCCCTTTCGTCACTGCCGCCTCCTCCAACCCTAGCCCCTCCTACGCTCCCGTTGGCTTCACTCCCTCCTCTTCCTCTTCGTCGGCATCTTCTATACCTTCAATCATTTTTCAAATGCAATCCAAACACCAGAAAATATTTTCAGTCACATATCACCAAACAAAATAAAACTAACCGTTTTCCGGGAAAATGGTTTCCCGGAAAACATTTTCCATGTTTTTCGTGAAACAAATACACCCCAACTAGCAAATCATATTCCAGCCTTCACTTTGGTCCTCCTGCTTACCCTCCCTTTTGAGAAAAAGGAAATTGCAAGAGAAGAAATTCTGTTCGCATCCCATATTATTTAAAATTCATAAGCATTTTTTATTGAAGCAATTCAAACCAACCATAATGGATTCTACATGCACGGAGGGGGGGACCACCGTATTGCCCGGACCTAAAAGTAGGAAGTCTCCAGATGAGAGAAGATTTTGGACGGTAGTAGAAGTTGGAAGTGTGAGAGTGTGAGTGTGATCAACCGCATCTTTTAGAAAGAGCGTCAGGCTTTGCCAATATTATATGGGAGTCGTCAACTCTTGCCTACGGGCATGCACATACTTGCCTTCTAGGCTTCTTTCCTCAGGCTCTATATAAGTGTATCCGAGTTCGTCATGGTTCATGGAAGCATAAGAAAGAAAGAGGGTGTGATTTTATGAACAAACATCGTGGTACCAAAGAGATTTGAGTTGTCAAAGGTCAGATCCGAGGCTCTTTCATGAAGAGGTAGAGAGGTGTTGAACGCAGCCAAGGATGACTTGCCGGCGTTCTTTTTCTTTCGACGCGAAAAATGTAGCCGGCGAGTTGTTCTTGGCTAAGTTTATCTCTCTTCTTCTCATGCAAGGCTCCATGGATCTAGTGCTATAGGAATTTAAGCGAGAAGATCCCAGAAAGGACTGACTCTCTCTCTCTCTCTCTCTCTCTCATCGCTGATTGTAATTGTGAGTTACAATCGGGAAAATAACAAAGGTTTGGTTCACAAAATTGATATTCCGGTTTTGGTTCGAAAATTTTGGTGCTGTTTGGTTTAATTTTTTTTATTTTCATTTACATTTATAAGCATTTAAATTATTTAACTTGATTGTAGTTTACTAAATGTATCTTCATTGAAAATAATGGTTGGTCACGCCCAATAATAATTGTTTATGTAACATCTTTTTACTAAACAGCGTATGTGATGTCTAAAGGCTCCACTTAACTATCGTCAAATGAAAATTGTAATTATTACAATAGCTCTCATAACATGACTTGAGTAGGATCACTACTAATGATCTTGTCTACTCATATGCGGCAGCAACTGAATTTGTTATTTCATCCCAATAAAAATTGCAAAGGCATTAAAACCTTTTCATCGATTTCGTGAGAAAAAAATAGAGAGAGATATTGGCCTAGAGTAGAAAAGATCCACAATCTATCTTCTATCAATCTGAAATTGGAGATAAGCGATATTGATATTCTAATCATGAAAAACAATTTTTTTTTTCTATTAGATTGAACAAGAGCACATTCGATCATGTTGATATTTGTATGAGCCGAAAGATTTTGGTCCATGCACGAGAGTCCAATTGTGAAATGCCATCGGCTAAGTATTGGACCATTGTACATTCTATACAAATGGAAGCGGGTCCATTAATGGGATTGTAAGGGCAGGACTTTAACATTAACCTATTAATTCTCGTAACTTTTCACATGCTCAAATCTTGTCTTATAAATAAATTGTGATGGAAATTGTCCAATCAGTCTTATTATACGGATGCCAATTCATTCATAAACAATCCAATTTTACCAATTTAGTTCTACACTGTCAAGTGAAATTCTAATTTAGTCATTCCAGTCAATTTTTTCGGAAATTGTTGACTTGGCAGTGTGCCACGTAGGACAGTCCAAGATGACTACTCTACCATGTTAGCTAGACCATAGATAGACTAAAGGGTTAATACTACAAAAAACCCTAGACTAGTACACATTTGACAAATTTATCTCAAACTAATTCTTTGACAACGAAAAACCCAAAACTAATACAATCGTAACAAATTTACCCTTTGTTAGTTTTAATTAAACTGTATTAATATTACAAAAAACCACCAACTGGGACACCTATGACATGGAGGGTAAAATCCCAAATTGGTATACATGTCAATTGTCACATGATCCAACTTAGTAATTTGACAATAAAATTTAACGTAAATTAATGGATGACAAATTTATTACAAATGTACTAATTTGAGGTTTTGGATTTTTTGTGGTCAAAAAATTAGTTTGAGATAACTTTATCATAAATGTCGGTTTGGGATTTTTTGTGGTATTAACCCTAAACTAAATGCCAGAGATGAACATTGTCATAGTCTATGTTATGGCCAGAGATATAATTTAGAGCGGGTCAATAGGATATTTTGGTTAAAATCTACTACACTTGTTATTTATTCCTAAACATGCATGATACTTTGCAATAATTCAAAATCCTTAGAGGACAATCACATCAAAGAATGGAGCATACTCAAAAAGTAAGGGCTAATTTTTTTCAAGCGTGAGCATCCATTACATTTTATTTCCTGAAGAAATCTTTTAAGAGACCGTCATTCCTCTGTCCACCACCCTGCTACTGATGGGAATCTGTTATCTCGATTTGCGAGCCCTGCGTGAAATTCTTACCTATATGATCAATGCGGCGATTGACCCGGTCCATGTGAATCGAGGTCAAAGTAAGATTTCTCGCTATCGATTGCATAAGTCGACGTTCCTAGAACTAAGCATCTATATGAGAGAAATGGCTATTAGTGTTGTAGGCAGAGGTTGACCATTTGAATCTCACGGACTGCAGACAAACAACTTTAAATCTTGCTCGGGTAAAAGGTCTTGACTTAACATGTTCATGGAACTTATTGATTGTTCCATGGGGCTCTTAATAGCCGATCTTCATGCCTGCACCCTTACTAAATTACCAAAAAATGGAAAAAATAAATCAATTGACTTCTTTCTTTTAGGGACATTAAGTTTTCAAAGAACAACCGGCAATAGTAGAGTCTCTTGAGCCTAACATGAGATGAAGAGAACAAAATGTCGCCAAGAAAAACTTGCCAGCCATCCAATGTAAACGCCCTTCAAGGCGCTACAAAGCTGGCAAATCATTCTTGGCTACAAGTTTGCTCTCTGCAACTTCATGTAAGACTTCCCAATCTTTTTTATGACCAAAGATGAATGGCATACATCAATGTATCACTATAATTCGTTTTCACTAGGCATCAGACATGTCCTAAAGCTAAACTGAAGAGGCACCTGCATTATTATGTTGCTTTAGATTCTTCACGTGACTAGCTAGTATTCCTCGTGGACAACATTTGACATTCCAAACGAATAAGTCCAACTTTCCTAACGTAGTGCTAGTGTACCATTCTCATTCAAAACAAAAAGATAAAGTGCTAGGGCACCACCTTCAAAGAGTGACCACATATGTCCAAAATAAAACCTTTCCCATCCAACTATGCGAGAAGGGCTTAATTCTAAATTGAACTTGACAAGGCTCTTGGGTAAAGCAAGACACCTTTAGGCTCTTTTCTTTTTATATTTAAGTGCCCCACCGCAAAGCGATGAAAAACGATGCTTCTTTTTCTATGAAAGTGCTTGATGTAACAGGAAACGGCGTAGTATCATTCCTAATCTCACACAAAATCTATTAAGCATGGGCCAAATGATATAAAGTGATTATTCTCTATACTTTAGAGGAGATGCCTACATTTTTTTATAATAAATATAAAAATATCATTGCCTTTGTTAAAACGGAGAATAGGAACTTTTCTATTCAATGGAAATATGTCCGAGACATAGCCATGAAAGCTCAACTTGGTGGTTTGTGGCTATGGCATTGAGGATTTGACCACTTAAACTTTGCTGGGCTAAAAATTCCCATAAAAATAAAATGATGAGAAACTTTCCAGCCATTTTAGAAATTTTAAATGTTTGTGAAGGTTGCCTCCTTGGAAAGGCAATCTTTTCCATCTAGAGGTGTATGGAGAGCTAAAAGTCATTGGAACTTGCTCATAAGGAATGTGTAGGTCCAATGAGGACCCCTACACTTAGTTAGAATAAATATTTCATCCTCTTCATCAAGGATTACACAAGAATGATGTGGTCTACTTTCTTCAAGAAAGATTAGAGATCTTCTCTATTTTCAAGAAATTCAAGAACCACTTCAAGAATCAAAGTGGCTAGAGAATAAAGGTTATGAGAAGTGACTAAGGCACCGAGTACGACTCTCATGAGTTTAAGAAACTCTCTAAAGATGAAGTAGTTCATCATCAACTAAGCATTGGCTATGCCCCAGAGCAAAATGGAGTAACAAAAAGAAAGAACAGAACCATCATGGAGATGACAAGGACCATGCTGAAGGAGAAAGGCCTTCCTAACTCGTTTTGGGCAAAAGTAATTATACGATAGGATACATCTTAAATAGATTTCCAACTAAAGCAATGCAAAATAAAACTCTAATTGAAGCATGAAGTAGATGAAAGACTTTGGCAAAGCATCTCAAGGTGTTCGATTGTTTATGATATGTCCATGTCCATACTAAAAAAAAAAAGTGGGTAAGCTCGGTGAGAAGATGGAAAAAGGTGTCTTCCTTAGTTATAGTGACCAATTAAAATGCTATCGAGTGTACTACCTAAGAACTAAGAAGCTCATGATTAATCAAGACGTGGAGTTTGACGAGAGCGTCGCCTGGAATTAGGGGCAAGAGAAGATAGAGAATAAGTATGTCACCTTACTAGACATACATTCGCACTAGAGGAGTCAACGTCACAAGAATAAGGTGAAGTATCTAATTCCACAATTCATGCTGTAACACCACCATCACTACCATCCTCTCAAGAGCAACACAAGAAGATTTTACTCTAAAGTCTTCAATAATGAGGGTAAAAAACCTTAAAATAATTTATGACACATGCAACTTTGTTGCTTTAGAACTAAAAAAAGAGGAAGAGATGTCCTAGGGGTGAGCATGGTCCGGGTTGGTCCGGGCCACCCCCTAACCCTAGGACCAACCCGTACAGTATTGGTCCTCAATTTTTAGGACTGAGGACTGACCCTATTGAGCTTGGGACCAAGGACCGGACCGACCCAATGGGTTCGGTCCGGTTCCAGGGTCAACCCGGGACCGATAGATAATTTTCTTCGTCTTATTTTTTATACTCCATAAAAAAGCAAACCTACAAATTCAAATTACACATCCATCGACAATGCGGCATTGTACAACTAAACTATAAATACCAATATATATTTAGCAAATTTAAGATAACGCAATAATAGAAATTTCGTACCTGCTAACCGCTCATCAAAATATGGGACAAGATTGAAAGTTCTTGTAATCATCTATCTTTAATATTCATAACACCATATGCAAAAGCGTTTTCTTGCATTTGATCATGTAGAGTCCACTCAACCAAAAAATGAGTTTCACACCACTTGACTAGCAAATTACCGTACCAACTGCGGTACTATTCCACTCTTCAAAAACTTCTACCATTTGACACAAATTGAAAAGCAAAGTGTAACTGAAATTCATTAGTAAAATACAATTAAACCATAAAAAGTTCAAAATACTTAATATAAACCATGAATATATAACTTCACATCTTGTTAATTCACTTGAATTTCTAAACACCTGAAAACAAAACAAACAACACATAATTAATACTCAACAAAAGTTTTAAATTGAAATTACTATTAGTGTTATTAATAGAACATCTCAATATAATATAATATAACAAACATGTTACTTAGGTTTGAATATATAAAAGAATTATAAATAATATAATATAATATTATATAGGGTTGGTCCAGGGTTGGACCGACCCAATCTTCTTGGGAACCGGACCAGGACCAGCAGGGTTGGGCTGGTCCAGGGTCGGTCCAGGGTCGACCCTAGACCGCTGCTCACCCCTAAGATGTCCAAAGAAGAAATTTGAATAAAAGCAATGGAGGAAGAAATCAAGATAATAGAGAAAATGAAATTTGGGAGCATGTCAATCACCCTAAAGACATAGAAATTATTGGAGTCAAGTGGGTCTACAAAGCAAAGCTAAAAGCAAATGGATACATCTAGAAGTATAAAGCAAGGCTTGTGGTGAAAGGACATTTGCAACAGCCAAGCATTGACTATATTGAAACTTTCACTTCTATTGCTTGCCTTGATATTACTTGGACACTCATAGCCCTTGTAGTACAAAAAGAATGGAAGATCCATCAACTAGATGTGAAGTCAGCATTCCTAAATGAATTTCTTGAAGAAGAAATATATGTGGAACAACCACAAAACTTTACCGTTGAATGCCAAAAAGAAAATATTCTAAAGCTCAAGAATGCTCTATATGGGTTAAAAGCAAGCACCACGATCTTAGTATAGTAAAATTGACGAGTACTTCACCAAGCAAGGATTTAGGAGGAGAATGAGCGAGCCAACACTCTATGTCAAGACCCAAGGTAAGTCTGATACTCACATCATCTCTCTATATAAATGATCTCATATATACAAGGAACAAAGAGAAGATGGTTCAAGAATTCAAAGAAGAAATGATGAAGACATTCAAGATGATGAACTTAGGCTTGATGCACTAATTCCTCAGCATCGAAATCAAATGAAATGAAGGAGTCTTTTATCTCATAGAAGAGATATGCTGCGAATCTCCTGAGGAAATTACAAATGGACTATTGTTAAGCAGTTGCAACATCACTTGAGACACATGAGAAGCAAGTAAAGAAAGATAGAGCAAAAAAAGTCAATGCTTCTCTCTACATAAGTCCGATTGGCAATCTACTATATCTCTCTATTACACAAGTGGACATCATTTATGCGACAAGTCTATTATCACAATTCATGCAAAGTCCAGGTGAAATTCACTAAGGTGCTACCAAGAGAATTATAAGATACTTATGTGCCACAACTTATTATGGCATTTGGTATAGGCTAAGTGTGATGGCTAAGCTCATTGGCTATACCAATAGTGACTAGGTAGGTTCAGCTAACAATAAGAAGAGCATTGCCAGCTATGCATTCACTCTAGGTTTTGGAATATTATCGTGGGCATCCAAGCATGGCATAATCTATTGTAGAAGAAGAATATATAGCAACTATTACTACCACCGATCAACCAATATGACGTCCAAGAATTTTAGAAGACATTACAGAAGCACAAACATATCTTAATCCAAGATTTTGTGACAAAAAGTCCGCCATTGCTATCTCAAAAGATGTAGTTTTTCAAGGATGAACTAAGCATATCGATATCATATATTCCTTCGTTCAAGAAGCATAGAGCAATGGAGAGATCAAGCTTAAATATTGCAAGAACGAGGATCAAGGTGTGGACATATTCCCTAAGGTGCTACCCCAATCCAAGTTTGAGACTTTGAGAAGTATGGTCGGAGTTTCACGAAATTGGATCAAGGAGGAGTGTTGAAATGGTGATCCAATTTTTTATAAGTCTCTAGCATGCTCAAGATGTTTGGAGAATAGATACTTGGATGAGTAGTCTATAGACTCGTAAGAAATATCTAAGATATTTTTAGAAAAGTGGTATGATATGTGTAGTAAAATCTAGAGTAATATCTATGCAACTTGCTGAAGATTTCTCCTTGTAATGGCGGTGGAAGAGGGCTATAAATAGCCAATCCCTCTCCACTTGAAGGTCACCCCCAGCCGACGAAATTAAGTCCTTTGTACAAGCCTTCATAAAATAATACCCTTCTTGCTTTTCTTTGCTTCCTTCCTTGCCTTCCACTATCGTCTTATTTTGGTAAAGGAATTTTTTTTTTTGGTAAAGGTTGCCTTCCACTATCGTCCATCTCCAATATAATAATAAAGTCCTTCTCCTGCTGTTGCTAGATAAGTTCTCGCACCTACACATGCACTGGCTAAATCGCTCACTAAACTACTCACTCACTTACAAAACCATCCACGCTTCCGCTTACCAATGGTTTCACTCCCGGAGCATTTCCATAGTTAGGCCTTGTTGACATCTTTCTGATGGTTGGACCGATGGAACACTTACACCAGTTGACATTGACAACTTGCCCGATATTAAGGAAGTTTTGAAGACTGCATTCTCTGCAAGGAAGAAGCAGAAGATCATAATCCTCGGACAGTTGTTCAGATACACTTGAGAAGCATGAAGTAATTCTGCACTAGAACAGAGGAAGACTGTATCATCCCAAGATAAGCTAGATGACAGAACAGTTCAAATATGATAGCTTCTATAATCTTCCCAGTAGTCCTTTATAACTTATTATCTTGTTAAATATTGTTTACACTTGTTTTTATTGTCTTGTTAGAGCATACGTCATTACCATTTGTGACATGAAATGACATGCCCTCTTGTGTCCATTATTAAGTGATGTGTGAGCATCATAAAAAATATTCATGCATATGTCTAATTCACGTCATTAGATGAATGACTTTCTTTGCTACATCCTCTGTTTAATCAATAACCCGAAGTAGCGTTCAGTTACACAGGGCCATTAACATTTTGCCAATATCCACATTATTAACATAAGCCAACTGCATAATGGAGAAAAAGTGTTTAATTGTGAAGTTGGATTTATCTTTTACCTTCAGCTTCATCAGAATCTCTCGTGTCACCAAATAAATGAATTTCCAATGCCTGTCACATTATCATCTAAGTAGAAATTGTAAAAGATAACCTCAAGATAACCGACAAGTGGTTGCAATGAACATGGCTATTACCGTTTACTGGATAAATGACATGATTGATTCTATCACCAAAAATAGTTTGCAAATCACATATGGTGTTCATTCAATTTCAAACTAACCTAAACGAGAACTTATCCCAGTTTTGGTATATAATTAAAGTCCAAGCAGAAGTTAATGGAGTGATTTAGGAACCTACATATCCTTGCCTTTTCAACTCCCATCCTTTGAATTGGGCTACACTTCTGAGGGCATCCTCCCACACTCTCGCCGTCTGCTGGCTGACCTCCTTCTCATGCTTTGCTAAAGCATCAACTTATAGTTGAGACTTAAGATAATATCACGACATTCCACGTCATAGAAAATCGGAAAAATCATCTTTTTGAATGGTTTGGATTTCTTACACTTCACCACGTATACGAGCTCATGAAAACACGACGGACTGGAACAGTAATTTTCAGAGAAGATGGGTAAGTAGATCTTCAAATTTTGTATGACCCTCCAGATTATGTTTTATATCTCTTCCATTGAGGAGCTCTTCCTTGTCAGGGAAAACATGAATGTTCTCTCTCCCATGATGTGGTAAAGGCAACCCGCGAGTTCTTGGCGAGTGTCCAGCCCTCTAAAATTCATGAAGACGTCATAGCCATTCGCTGGTGAGACATCGCCACTCTTTTCAGGATCCGATCTAATTCCCATGTCTACTCACATAGTATTTCGCAGGAGAGTTCCTCTCTCTCTCTCTCTCTCTCTTAAAGCACCTCATCAACGAAAGGGGCGTTCACTTCGTTTGCCTAAAAATAGACTCCGCCGGCTCTTGGACGACATTCTCAGAGCATCTTGCCAGATCACTATTGTAACGGACATTCTCTTTCGACTAGTTCGTCGTAGCAGGCGGACCACTCGAAATTTTCAAATTATAGTGACGACCAGACGTCTAAGCGTGTCCCATATGCCCAAGAAATCCAATAAGGTTGGGCCCAATGAACAAGAAAACTTGAAAATCGATAGGCCCAATAGGAAAGTTCTCCTTCCGTTGCTTTTATATCAAACTTGTGAGAAACTGTCGCAACACTTATAATCTCAATTTCTCTAGGCGAGGAAGGAAATGCAATTTTAAGTTCAATGGAAGTTCTGTCCCAAGGTAAAGTGTGTACGAAACTAGAATTTGGAACTGACAATAAATGGATCCGTCCAATGAACGAGGGACGGATACAAGGTTATTCACGAGCTGCCGTGAGGCCTCTCAAAAGGCACCTTAAAGTCATGAGAAAACAAGAAAAGTTGGTGATGTAAAGGACATCAAGAATGAAGCAAACGTTTCAACGACACTGTAAGCATACCATCTCAAATTGCAAACTCACACGCAACAATATTCAAATCTACTCCCGTAAGTTCAATCAGGTGAATCCAAATCATATTGTAGAAAATTGGTAGAATCTCCTTCTTGAATAATTTGCATATTTTGCATTCCACCATGTGTGCAATTCACGAAAGGCACCATGGACTAGAAGCATTACCTTTAAAGAAGATGGTTACCTAGATTGTTCGAATAAAAGTCATATCCAGTTATTCAGTCATATATATTTTTGCTAATATCTTAATCAGTTTTTTAACCAAAGCCTGGGGATTTACTCAAAATCAACATGATTATTCTCGAATTCAACTAACTAACATACTTCAAGTTCAAAAGACTCGAGTAACTTGAAAACCTAACAAACTGATTGGATTTTTACATATGGCAATTACATGTTGGCACTGATGAATGCCATAAACGGCTAAAGAGCATTGTTTAAGACTTTGGGTTTGGGCTCAAGCATAGATTGAACTCAAACGAAAATTCACCAAGTGGTAGAGTTGAGCCAAACTGAGTTTAAGGTCAAGCTTACTAGAAGATCAATTTTGACAGGATCAAGCTTGAGTTGAAACTGAGTGGACTGAAGTCAAGTCAACTATCCACTCGACTTGGTCTGACTACGCTCACACCCCTGCCAAGAGAAACAGATTTCATACCTTGAGTTTGAACAAATATAACTGATATAGCTAGTATAAGCACCTAGAGGGGAGTGAATAAGTGTAAAAATAATTTCTCGAGATACGAAAGCAATACTAAGCAGACAATAGAAAGGAAGTTCTCCTTTAGTTAACAAAACGAATTATGATCAAAGTAAAGTAGAGAGTAGGGAAGAGAAAATTGAACATAAGGTTTATAGTGGTTCGGCTTATTCCAAGCCTACGTCCACTCTTTTGCACTGACAGCCCACCGGCTGGATTTCACTATGAACAAAAGAGATGTTACAGTAATGCTTTCCCTTGATTCTACAGTGTAGATACTCTACCACACTTCCTCAAGGTATCTCAAAATATAGACTCTCTTTTGCGTACAAGATTTCGCTCAGTAAATGAATTGACTAAGAATTAAGGAGCTTCAGACTTTGGAATTCTTCTATCGTGCACGCTCTCGAACAACTGGAACGTCTTCCTTTTATACTCATTTATGCCATCATACCCGTTGGCACTTACCAAAGGAATTCATCCAATCTTCCCGTTGGACAGAATCAATTAGGAAGATCATTCGAGCTATTAAAGGAACATGTCGATAGCCCATCAATCCTGCTCGCCCATACAATCAGGATCTTGGTTTCCATAAGTAGAACCTTCCAAGTATACTTCGCCAATCATCGGATCCTTAATCAATCTTAATTCGAATAAAGGAATCTATTACGTCATATCCAGCCGAGAGATCTTCTCCAATCGATAAGGCCAAATCCTTAATGAAGCACTCAGTTCTGGATAGCCTTTCTTCAACGGATTAGAAACTGTCAATGAGAATAGACTTTGAGTCTTGAGTCCGGCAACCAGGAGGTCTTCGACTTTAAATAGTAGAGTCTGCAAATCTTCAGATTAAACTGATGGAAACTTTTTGTCAGCTTCAAAATATTCCAGAGAGATTTCTCCAACAATCTCCCTCTTTTTGATGGTGACAAAAGTTTCATGCAGATTTGAATAACTTTGACCTGCAAAACATTACTCAAGCAAATATGGATATCTCATAAAGATTAATGGCTTAATGATAACACTAGAATCTGCAACCACAGAAAATAGGTTAGTCTTACATGAGAGTAAAGCCATTTATAAGATATCAATAGTACTTAATATAAGCAGCAATCAAATCCAAATCAAAGTTCAGTCAACATCCAGACACAAGTCAAGTCAAACATCAAAACAAACTAAAAGTTCAACAAGTTTAAGTTCAAAGTTCAAAGATTTCAAATCTCGCATCTCCCCCCCTTTTTGTCATCATAAAAAAAGGTTGAGATGGGAATAGAATGGAGTCAAGATTGCTTGGGAACGTGAAAAACCTGGAAATCTCCCATTGACTGTACGATGCCTTCCAGCTTTTTCAAATCTTCCTTCAGTTGAGCCACCTCTTCACTCTTAGCATTTGCTTGATTCTGAAGAGCAAGGGCTTGGATCCGATCGTACAAGGAAACGGAAGAAGCTTGTCCCGCATTCTTCAAGTTTTGAACTTCGCACTCCAAAGCATATATCTCGACCCGCATTTCCAAGAGAACATCAAGGATTCGCGGAAATCTCGCTGAATTATCGATCCGCGTCGGCTTCGGCTCGATCTGATGGAGTAAAGGCAGACGATGGTACATCAGCATAGTCACGCAGATTTGGCGATGAAACATCATGTCCCTCCTTAGGAAATTGAGAGGCATGAATGTCCTCTAGATTTGCTAGAGAGCGGCTGACCCCTTCACTGGTAGCAGGATATGAGGACATTCCTCTTTTCTCACCATCTCCCCCTGTTTCCATGGCTTCAGGTGGAGAAGAGTGTTCATCATGCTCTCATTCCTCTTGATTTCCTCTTTCTTCTTCATCTTCTTCTTCAAACCTTTCCTCCTCTGCTTCTCTTTCTTCAGCTTCTCTCTCCTCTTCTTCTTTTTCTTCTGCTTCTTGCTCCTTTGCTTCTCTCTCTTCTTCTTCTTTCTCCTGTCCTTCTCTCTCCTCTGCTTCTTTCTCTTGTCGTTTCATTGATTCTGGAATAGAACGACTTAGCTTCTTCAATGCCATAGCAGAAATGGTGAGGTCATCCTCATCATCTTCATCCTCAATGATGAGAGCTCTTCTATTTTTGGATGGAGCAACCATGGGCTCCTTTCCTTTTCTTTTCGCTGCAGAAGAGGCTTGATGAGGCTTGGCGGGGGTTTTCTCCTTAACTTTCTCTAACGCCTTGTCGAGTTCTTTCAGACGCATTTTGGACACCATTTTCAGTCCTACCACCATTTTATCACACGATCGAACATAGAGAATTTGTGGAGGCTGAATATTCAAATGTCTGAATAACTTTGACACAAGACCTGGATAAGGAAGTTGACCCTTGTCCTTTACCACTACTCTATACATGTGGAACAGAATAGTGTGAGGAAGAGAAAACTTTTTCCCAGCATTGATGGCGTACATCAGCTTTGCCTCTGAGTTTGAAACATCAGTCTTGGAAGTTGATTTCGGTCTAAGGCAATTGATCACAATCTTGTGAAGCAGAATGTTGAACACACGCATCCTTGAGTAGGAAATCCTTCCCTCTGTCCTTCTGTCTTTAACAAGTTCCAATGTGGCACGAGCTATAGAGACACTGATGGGTTGATATCTCCCTCTCTCAACCCCAATCACATCCGCCAGCATATCCATATCAACCACAAAGTCCTGATCTCGAACACTAAAAGAGATTCTATTCGCGTCCAAGAAACTAAGATTTGAATAGAAATATGCAGTTAATTGAGCATAGGCTTCTGTGGTGTCAGAACAGAACTGTTCAAGTTGAAGAAAACTGAACTTTTCCCTCAAATTGACATTCACAGCATCAAGGAAATCAAAATCCACACTCCTAGGGTTTATCACCCCACACTTCAACAATTTGGAGTATAGATCCTTCTGTTCCTTCGATCTAAACAACTTTGTCCTTTTTCCTCGAATTTTTGCCGCAACACCCATTCTCAGTTGAAATTGGCTGTACAATTTGTCATCATCATTCCCATCGATCGGATTCAGTCCTCCAACACGCGGATCCCTTGGGATATTTGCAAGGGTTTCTTCTGCCAACCCCTTAGGAGCAATTCCCAAACTCTCCATTTTTCGCAAAAAAGATGTACTCATTCCCATATCCCTTGTCCTTAAGAAACTCATCGATGTAGTTCAATGGAGTACCAGTCCTCTTTAAAGCACGGTAAAGCTTATAAATAAAAGAGGGCCTTTGAATTCTTACAGGATCTGCGTCTTCAACAATTTCTTCCTCTTGTTGATGACTAACACCCCTGTGGACTAGTTGGTGGAGAATGACGCTGCTGAGAATGTTGTGGGCTCTGCTGCTAACTTCGTGACTCCTCTTCCTCGGTGAGATCAAAGTGAGTAGGTCCCTCACTCATTCGCCGTGGTCCCCTGCTTGCGATCCTCGAAGACTTTCTTGAAGACGACATCTTTCGCAGTTTTTGAAAGATTCCGAACTTGACTTTCCCAAGAAAGATGATAACTTTTTCGAAGATTAAACAAGGGAAAAAGAGACGGGAGTGGAAGATGGATGCTTTTTAGGGTTTTGGAGTTAAGCGAAGAGGAACCATGATTGTCTGCGTCTGAGAGTCTCTAGACTTTAACTTCTTCAAGCTTCAAGATGTTGAGTCTGGAACAGATGATTTCAAATTGATTTTTCTCCGAAGGCTTTGTAAATATATCCGCCAATTGGTTCTTTGAGTCAACAAACTGAATCGAAACTTCTCCATTTTGAACATGATCTCTAATGAAGTGATGTCGAATCTCTATATGCTTTGCTCTTGAGTGAAGAATTGGATTTTTGGTAAGATTGATTGCACTGGTGTTGTCACAATTAATCTCCGTGCATGAATCTTCAATTCCAAAGTCTCTTAGCTGTTGTTTTATCCACAAAATTTGTGAACAACAACTTCGAGAGCTACATACTCGCCCGCTGTAAAAAGAGCTACCGTATTTTGCTTCATTGAAAACCAAGACACTGTCCTACTTCCAAGTAACTAACAGTACCCGAGGTGCTCTTTCTATCAACTCGCAACCGGCTAGATCGCATCCGAGTATCCAAGAAGAGTAAAGTCTCCCTTTTAGGATACCAAAGACCGAGGCTTGAAGTTGAAGCAATGTATTTGATAATACGCTTTGCAGCACTTAGATGAGATTCTTTAGGGTCGCTTGAAATCTAGCACAAATGCAAACACTAAACAAAATGTCGAGTCTAGAGCGGTAAGATAAAGAAGTGAACCGATGATACTCTTGTATAGCTTCTGGTCAACTTTCTTTCCTCCTTCATCTTTGTCTATCTTCAAGGAACTTGACATTGGTATTTCAGTCTTTTTGTAATTTTCCAGTCCAAACTTTTTGACAAGATCATTAGCATATTTTTCTTAATGAATAAAAGTCCATTCCTTCAATTGTTTCACTTGAAGTCCAAGAAAGAAGGTTAGTTCACCCATCATGCTCATTTCAAATTCATCCTGCATAGACTTAGAGAATTTCTTGCACAAACTTTCATTAGAGGATCCAAAAATAATATCATCAACATATATTTGAACAAGTAGAAAACTTTTGCTTTCTCTTTTGATAAACAGAGTAGTGTCTACTTTACCTTTGACAAAGCCGTTTTGAATTAAAAACTTACTCAGCCTGTCGTACCAAGCTCGGGGTGCTTGCTTTAAACCATATAAGGCATTTTTCAGTCTGAATACTGAGTCTGGCTTCCTTGGGTCTTCAAACCCAGGTGGTTGTTCCACATAAACTTCCTCATGGATAAATCCATTCAGGAAAGCACTTTTGACGTCCATTTGGAATAACCTGAAATTCTTATAACAAGCAAAAGCAAGTAATAATCGAATTGCTTCTAACCTTGCTACTAGTGCGTAAGTCTCGTCATAGTCTATCCCTTCTTCTTGCGTATATCCCTTGGCCACCAGTCTTGCTTTGTTTCTTACGACTTTTCCTTTCTCGCTCATCTTGTTCCTGAAAACCCATTTAGCTCCAATAATAGATTTACCTTTTGGTTTAGGAGTCAACTCCCAGACATCATTAATGCTGAATTGTCTGAGTTCTTCTTGCATAGCTTCAATCTAGCTTTCATCAGATAAAGCTTCTTCTATGCTTTTGGGTTCTATTTCAGAAATAAGAGACACAGCACTAGACTCTTCGCGCCTTTTGGATCTTGTGCGAATTCCTTCATTAATGTCGCCAATAATGAAATTTTTGAGATGACTGGACTTATGCTTCCAGTTACTAGTTGATTTGTCGGGTTGATGATCACTTCCTTCATTTGAATCTTCAATAATCACTTGTTGCCGTCTTTCAAAGTCTAAGCCGCTTCTTGAGATTTAGACTTTATAGAGTCGGAGCGAGTTCGCATTCTTCAAGATGAGTCCGAATAGATTCATTTTGCATAGAATCCTGGAATTTGACATTCATTAATTCCTCCACAGATTGACTCTTCTTGTTATAGACTATGTAGGCTTTACTTGTGGTAGAATATCCAAGGAAGATGCCTTCGTCTGATTTTTCTTCAAACTTACCAACTCGATCATTCGCATTTTTCAAAATAAATCATTTACATCCAAACACATGAAAGTATGAAACAATAGGTTTCTTTCCTTTGAATAACTCATAGGGGTTTTTTTTTTTCCAGAATATGCCTTAGAAAAACTCTATTGATAATATAACATGCAGTTGAAACTGCTTCAGCCCAAAATCGTGAAAAGATGTTACTTTCAATTAAAAGAGTTTTAGCCATTTCTTGAAGCGATCTATTCTTTCTTTCCACAACTCCATTTTGCTCTGGAGTATATGGAGAGGAGAACACATGCTGAAAACAGATTCATCACGAATTTTGTAAAATCTTGATTTTCAAAATCACATCCATGGTCTGTTCTTATACTTGAGATAACATACCATTTTTCATTTTGAACCTTTTTAGCGAACTTTTCAAAGTAAGAGAATGTTTCAGACTTACTTGCCAGGAAATATACCCAAGTAAATCCGTGAGTAGTCATCCACAATTACTAGGTAATATTTCTTACCTCCAATGCTCGAGTTCCGGTTGGTCCAAAGAGATCCATATGCGAAGCCGCAAAGTACACGATTAGTGGAAACTTGATTTATTGGTTTAAAGGAATTTCTTACCTGCTTTCCCAATACGCATGGTGTACATAGATCAGACTTTTGGTATGATAAATTGGGTAGACCACGAACAAGCTTATTTGCTGAAATTTTGGCTATCTGCTTCATATTGATGTGCCCAAGCTTTCTGTGCCATAAGCTCGCTTCGTCTTGAATTGAGATTAGACATTGCGATTTATCTGGTTTCACATCCAAGAGATAGATATATCCATGTCTTCGGCCCATGAATGACTGAGTAGAATCTTTACTGGTTCTTGAACATATTCCCTCTTGAAAGTTGATTTTGAAACCAGTATCACACAGCTGACTGATACTGAGTAGATTGTAGTTGAGTCCTTCCACTAGGGAAACATTGCTTATTGTGAGGTTTCCAATCTTTACAGTTCCAAATCCCATAATTCTTCCTTTGCTGTTTCCTCCAAATGAGACTTTTCCACCATTTACCTGAACGAGCTTTATGAAGCAATTTGAATCTCCTGTTATATGTCTTGAGCATCCACTATCCAAATACCATTTTACCTTTTTCTTGATAGTGACCTGCATTTAAAAAAGAGACTCAAGCTTTCTTTGGTACCCATATTTTCTTGGGTCCATTGGTGTTAGTATGATATACGGTTTTTGCCCATACTTTTTTAACAGGTTTCCAAACCATAGGACGTTCTTTTTCAAAATAATATGCACTATTGCACTTTGAACATCTGAGAGCATTTCGTCCTACTGGTTTACAAAAATCTTTTTGAAATGATTTTTGTAAGCATCTCTTGTGGGTCTGTGCTTAATTCTTTCCTTCACTTTAGGAAAATCAATTAAAGGAATGGTTTCGCTATCATTCCTAAACCAGATTTATTAAGGTCTTTATCTTTGAAAGAATTTTCTCAAGTTTCTTAGATCCTATTGAAAATCTTTTTGAAATATTTGATAATTCATTTTTTAAAAATGCATTTTCTTTCAAGAGATTATCTTCGCTTTCATTAAGAGTAGAAACATTCATGTCTAAACATTTCAACTTTTCTTTCAAAACATTTTCCTGTTGTTTTAGTGCAGAGTTTTCCTTTTTAAGTTCGGAAATCCTTTTAAGAGAAGTCTTAAGACTAAAACACAGCTCATCAATGTATTTAGAAACTTTAACAGGGATTTTAAAGTTACTTACCTCAAATTCAATGTCTGAATCTGAGTCTGTTTCAGAGTTTGAATCTGAATCCGATTGTACCATCAGACATAAATTGGCATAATCATCATCACTTTCTTCACACTCGTATCACCTGGTTTCGCTTTAAGAGCATTTCGATACTTTTCAGCTTTTCCTTTCTTCTTCCTCGAAGAGGACAGTTGGGTACGATGTGTCCCTTTTTCTTACATTCAAAGCGGACTACATCTTTGTTTGATTCATCATCCTCATCGGACTTAGTCTTTGCTTCAAAACTCTGTTTCTTTGGATTGAATCTTCTTCCTTTTCTGTTCAGCTTTTTGAATCTTCTTATCATGAGAGCAAGCTCCTCATCATCCATGTCGTCTTCAGAATCTGTAATATCAGAATCATCATTGGATTTTAATGCAATGGATTTCTTACCTTTAGGATTCCACTTCATAAGACTGAAGAGTTCCAACCAACTCATCGACAGATAGTGGCATGATCCTTTGTGTCTCTCTTATTGAGGTCTTTATGTGATTTCAATCCTTGGAGAGTTCTCGCAGTAGCTTGTTTACCTTCATGGGATCAGAAATTGGTTGACCTTGATTTTCAAGACCATTCACGATTTCTGTAAAACGACTAAACATGTCAGTTATAGATTCTCCTAATTTCATTTTGAAGGCTTCGTATTGACCGAGGAGAATGTTGATTCTGGTCTCTTTCACTCGATCGGTTCCTTCATAGGTAATATGTAATCTATCCCAGACTTCTTTTGCTGTAACACAAGAAGATATTCGGTTATATTCAGTAGGTGACAAAGCACAATATAAAGAATAAATTGCTTTTGCATCAAGGGCTTGTCTCTTGATTATCTCTTCTTGAGTCATTTCACTAGACTCAACAACTTCTTTTCCTCTCTCTGAGACAGATGCAGCTTTAGGAGTGATTCCTTTTTCTACCACGTTCCATTCCAGAGGATCCTTTGATCTTAGGAACGCTTTCATTTTGTTTTTCCAGATGTTGTAATCATTTCCATCAAAGTAAGGTGGTCTGGTATTGCTTTGCCTTTCCACCAGCCCTGGAGCTAGCATACTAGCCATGGATCTTTAACTCTGAAGTAAAACACTTCAAACAAAGTAAGTACACAGGCTCTGATACCAATTGATATAGCTAGTATAAGCACCTAGAAGGGGGTGAATAGGTGTAAAAACAATTTCTCGAGATACGAAAGCAATACTAAGCAGACAATAGAAAGGAAGTTCTTCTTTAGTTAACAAAACGAATTATGATCAAAGTAAAGTAGAGAGTAGGGAAGAGAAAATTGAACACAAGGTTTATAGTGGTTCGGCTTATTCTAAGCCTACGTCCACTTTTCGCACTAACAACCCATCGGCTGGATTTCACTATGAACAAAAGAGATGTTACAAAGCAATGCTTTCCCTTGATTCTACGGTGTAGATACTCTACCACACTTCCTCAAGGTATCTCAAAATATAGACTCTCTTTTGCGTACAAGATTTCGCTCAGTAAATGAATTGACTAAGAATCAAGGAGCTTCAGACTTTGGAATTCTTCTATCGTGCACGCTCTCAAACAACTGGAACATCTTCCTTTTATACTCCTTTATGCCATCATACCCATTGACACTTACCAAAGGAATTCCTCCAATCTTCCCGTTGGACATAATCAATTAGGAAGATCATTCGAGCTATTAAAGGAACATGTCGATAGCCCATCAATCCTGCTCGCCCATACAATCAGGATCTTGGTTTCCATAAGTAGAACCTTCCAAGTATACTTCGCCAATCATCGGATCCTTAATCAATCTTAATTCGAATAAAGGAATCCGTTACGTCATATCCAGCCAAGAGATCTTCTCCAATCGATAAGGCCAAATCCTTAATGAAGCACTCAGTTCTGGATAGTCTTTCTTCAATGAATTAGAAACTGTCAATGAGAATAGACTTTGAGTCTTGAGTCTGGCAGTCCGGAGGTCTTTAGACTTTAAATAGTAAAGTCTGCAAATCTTCAGACTAGACTGATGGAAACGTTTTGTCATCTTCAAAATATTCCAGAAAGATTTCTTCAACAATAACCATTCTAATCCCCTATCGGAACTCATGTTATCATTCAAAGAGAAGAATCCTTGCAGCAGTCAAAATTTTAAGAGACTAAAGATAGAGAGGGGACTGACGTGAATTGACATGTCAGTATCTTTATGACTCAACTCTTATGTTTTCCCAAAAAAAAAAAACTCTTGACAATATGCTATGATGAAAGAGGTGCCGTATCCATCTATTCTCCCAGTCCTCTTCGTGCTTCTCGCCCACCATCATCTAGAAATCTTTTGCATCTTTATTGTTCTATCCATAACATAATCCTTGTGATGATCATTGTTACAGGTGCGAAGTACGAATCACCCAAGAACATTTTGAGCGAGCCAACCAAATTGATTAACCACAACTGACAATGGGGATGGGGCAGATTTTGCTTGGCTTAGTGTGTAAATCCTGTGAATTGATATCGATAATTTGGTAAAACAATTTGCATCATATTGGAGTGTATTCTGGCATTTTTATGTTGCACATTCCAATACAAATGGTACATAGCTTTGCCCCGCGAGATGTATAACTTTCATAGTTTCATATATTTTCATTAGTGCTTAAACATTCTAAAGAAACGTTAAGAGTAATCAATTTCTGTGAAATTTTACTGTGGAAAATCATGACATCCCTTCGTTGCTAGACCATTGTTTTGTCTAACTTGACAAGGTCTGTTGGACACATTGACCTTGTAATATCATTTGTCTATTAAGTGGAGTTGCTGATGACCACTGCATTTCCCATGCTATGAATTCATCTTGTGATTGATTACATATTTCAGGTGTGATTTGAAATTTGAAAACCTGTCCCGGAATAAATGTAGATTGTACAATGCATAATGGGAAAAAAATATTTTAAATTGTGCACAGATCTTTGTGAAGCTTGAATTTGGCATTACTTGTAGATTCATTCAGAGCCCTTTAATGCCTCTACCCAGTTTGTTTCTCTTGATAAACGTAAAGCATAGAGTGGAGATAGCCACTGGGCAAAACAAACCCGGTCAAGGAGTATAATCAAATTGCTGATGGCAAATAGCATGTCCTCCTTAAATTATATATAGCAAGACAACATAGTTGTAGGTTTGTAGTGCAAGTTCTTCCGAACGATCGATCTTGATGTTTCAATTGTAATCACGAAAAACGATTCTATGACATTCTTTTGATGGCCTACAATGTGAACATTTGGCCTCTCGCATCTCAAGTCAAAAATCCTCGTCACACTACTGGCCTTTCTTCGCATCCTTCTATTGTTCGTTTTTATCTTGCCCGAGTTTGGGTCAAAGTTGTCCACCAACTAACGACAAAAATCTCCCTTCGATTGACCAAAAAAAAAAAAATCCCCCTTCAACACTTTGGAGATCCATTAGTCATTGGATTACAATTTCTTGGGAAAAAAAGTGTCAAAACAAATTTTAAACATATTGCGTTGATACTAATTTAATTTGAAATCTTTTAATTGTGTTAATTTAATTCTAAACCTTTTGACCTAATATTAATTCAATCATTTTAGCTAATTTTGACTAGATATTGCTGACATATATGCCATGCAACTTACATAGCACTATGGTGTTGACGTGGATAATTTTTAATAATTTTTAAATAAGTTTTCAACTTTTTTTTTATTTTTTTTCTCTCATTTCTTCTTATTTTTGCTGGTGATGTCAACCTCTAATGAGGCCACCCTAGCCTAGGCGAGGGCCGGCCTTGCCAGATTTGGAGAGGGGGAGCCCTCACCAACGCTCGTCCTGATCAGGCACACCGTCATTGATACCTTATGCGACATGAACGTTTAGTAAGTTTGGCACTGCATTTCGCCCCAGTGGCCACCCTTCCAACATGGAAGGGGGAGGTGAGGGGTTCAAATCCCCACCTTCTCAGGGGGGGATGGGGATAGGGACGCGTAAGTTTCGAGAGTGGGTTGCAACTCCCACGCCCTGCAAGAGGCAGGGCACAAGTCTGCGAATGAGTGTAGAGTAGAAATAGAGTAGGACTGACAAAAAAAAAAAAATGGACGATTTCTGTCGCCTCGGGTCTTGTTACCTCAGGTAGGGTCATATTATTGTGTATGGTGTGGGACCCACCTAGATGCCCCTTTTTTTTTTTTTTTTTTTTTTTTTTTGAGGGGGTTGTTTTGCCGGGGGCGGGTTTGGTTTTCATGTAAAGAGGCAGTCTATTTCATGAAACAAACTTTCGTTTCTGTTGAAATGAATGTGCGGGATGACAAGTCTTGAGGGTAATTTTTTGTTACTTCAAGTTGCTTACACCCATGCGTATGTCAAACGCTTTATAATGATCCTGTTTATATAGAAGATGTGGCACATATTGAATATCAAAAGGTCACCCCAAATAAAAATGATTTTTAGTCAGTCCAAAAATAACTTGCTTCTAATTATCAACTAACATTATTAAGTGATAACCTGTTGATACAATTATATGGAAATTCTTTTCCATTTGTGAAAGTGCCTGGAAACTCCAAGCATTTTGTTCTTGAAAATTGGCTCGGGATCCGTCAACTCTCACCATAGCCAAGACTAACTCACCATGAGTCACGACTGTTTGCACTCTTGAAAACACCATTTATAGTTTTGTTAATTATGGTGCCATATGGATTACAGCATGAGTTTGTGCTAGTTCAGACAAGCGTGTGTCCCCTAACGCTTGCGAGATTTCAGAAGCATTGCACCTCAATCTTCCTTATCTACAATTAAGAAACCTTCACTTCATAGTAACCTAACTTCTGCTTTCCACCATGCGGAGAGAGAAGGGGAAGCGGCAGGGGGGGAGGGGTTAGTTGGGGTGAGAGTAGCTCCAATCCTCCCCATGATTGAAGGTTGAAGAATACAATCGAAAGAGAAGACGAAGATGGAAGCAAGGGAGACAGGAACAATGCCCCCTATGGCTCAAGCTCACTCACCAAAAATTTGTTTTGCTTTATCTTCTTTGCTTCTCCTCGTCTCTCTTCTCTCTCAGCTTCATCTGTTGTCAACGTGTTCAGAGTGGCTTGAATTCTCTGGCTTTGACTGATTATGAAGCCTGCTGGACATTTCTTGGACTTTCCATTGATTGTACCAGCTCGCTAGGCCTCCATACGAAGGATCTACTAAGTTTGAGCAACTGAAAATGGTTATGCGACACCGGTCTAGTATTTTCGAACTGAATATATTAGTGAAACTTTCCAATGATCTGCAGCAGTTAAAATCCATTCTTTTGAGAGTCTCTAATTCATCCAAGCCCTTCACCACTAGGAGCTTTTCACACCCTCGAATTACCAAGTACTCCAGCTATTTCAAGTCTGATAGATCATCTAGACTTTTAATCTCAAGACATTCTTTTGTTGACACCTAAATTTTGGTTAAATATTTAGGATTAATTGCATAGAAAATTGACCTAACAAAAAGGATTTCTGTATCACCTAAATATTAATATTATTTACATTTACTAAGTTTTCCCCCTATTCTATTCTCCCTTATCTTGCCCTATAAATAAAGCACCGGGCGGAGGCCAAAACATACACATACGGAGAGGGCAATGAGCTCAGAGGACTTCCCCCAAGAGACATCCGGGGAGGCCCAAGAGCGAGCAAGATCACAGAGAGAGAGAGAGAGAGAGAGAAAGAGAGAGAGAGGGAGATGCGAGACCAAGCCTTGCCATCGTGTGCAGCGCTGGCCTGATGCCGCCGTGGTTCAACCACTGACGATGCTCGCTCATGCCGCCACAAGCCCGAGTTGCCGCTGTTCGCGACCCACTGCTTGAGCCAATGATGACCAAACTCATCGCTTCAACTGTCTAGACAACTCGGCTGCTCACTGATCTTAGCCAGACCTCATCCCGCCAAGCCCATCGTCGCCAGCCGCCGAGCCATTGCGTCGACTGGTTCCGCGTCGACTGGTTCCACAACGACCGGCACTGCTCGTTGCAGCTAGGCCGTGATGAGCTTGGCCTTCCCCATCGGTTTCAGTTAATTGGAAAATGTAAGCTTGTTTTGTTTGGGAAGTGGGCCTAGCCTACGTATCAAGCCTAGCTTGGTCAGCAGATTGACGAGTCGGGTCAGTTTTGACCCAGAAATCTGACCTGGGTCGGTTTTATAATATAATAATAATAATAGAAAAATCCAAAAATATTTTACATTTTCCAAAATATAGAAAAAGCAAAAAATAGTTTCTTTTTTTCACAAGTACATGGAAAATCCCTAAAAAAAAAATAGTGTTTAACTTCTTGGAAGCAAATATTGCCTGATTTGGAAAATGTAAGCTTGTTTTGTTTGGGAAGTGGGCCTAGCCTACGTATAAAACCTAGCTTGGTCAGTAGAATGACGGGTTGGGTTAGTTTTGACCCAGAAATCCGACCTTGGTCGGTTTTATAATATAATAATAACATCCAAAAATCCAAAAATATTTTATAGTTTCCAAAAAATAGAAAAAGCGAAAAAATAGTTTCTTTTTCACAAGTACATGGAAAATCCTTAAAAAAATATATGTATATAGTATTTAACTTCTTGGAAACAAATATTGGCTTATTTCCCTTATTCCAATTACACCTTTGTGATGCATTACTTCTTTTTTCTCAGTAGAAAACTGAATCCTAGAGCTCGCGATTGGTATAAAATATTGCATAAATGTTTTACTTGATGTTTAACAAGATTAAATATCATAAGGACAATAGAGATTAACTAGTGTAATTAAGTTCCCAATTCTAATTTCTCTGATTCCATAGAAGTAAAATATTTCTCCCAATATTCTAAATATTTTACTTGGGTTTTTAATTGACTAACCTCAAATCGATTAGGAGCGACTCCCAAGGTTAAAAACTCAAACCATAAATCGTAAATTAGTGGGTTTAGGAGAGCTCGTGCTAAGCCTAAACACTTAGCAAACCATTAGCCTTCATATGTGTTCGCATGTAAAGGCACCGAAATAAGAGGTCGCGACAATTTGGTGACTCCGCTGGAATTTTTTTTTTTTTTTTTTTTTGTGGACTTAGGCCTTTTTGTCTTGTTTAAATGTTTCCCTAACTTTTTTCTTTTGTGTAGGTTAGTAGCTTAAGAATTACTTTTAATAAAATGTTTTGTGATTTTAAATTGTTGTGAATGCTTTAATGTTTTAGCACTACATGTGGAATGCTTTAATGTTTTAGCACTACATGTGGCACACAAAACCCAACCGCTGGACCTAGGCCACCACCAGATATTTTAAGATGGTATTAAGAAAGATACAGCTTTGAACATGAGACCGCAATGTAGAGCTTGCCTTTCTTTTCCTCAAATTTCTTTAGCTAAAGCCAACGTTAAGAGGATATGATGCCAACGCGAGACTATGACAAGTAAACACCCTCTTAACTTCACTGAGCCTTCTTAGTTAGAAAGCGAACCCCACGTATCATGTGTACGTTTATGTGATTGCCATCAATTTTTTTTAAATAGGCAAGTTTTTTATTCTTATATTTTGTAATTTACTTACTTTCCCAGATGTCTCGATCAATCCATGATTAGTCTAGGTTAGTTACAGATTTGACAACATGATGATTCCAATTTGGAAGTAATTGTCATGGAGTCTTCTTTTTTTTTTCTTAAAAAAAAAAAGAGGAAAACTTTTGCAAAAAATTATAATTTTAGTTCATGCCTTTGTTTCCTCAAGCTTGCTATAATTTTTCCCCCAAGAAATCTCTCGTTGCTTTCAAAAAAAAAAAAAAATTAAAAATGGAAGAAAATTTTTTAGAATTTATTTTCAACTCATGCCTCTATGTTTTTCTATTTTAAATTTGACATAATTTCAGTCCATGCTAACGTGCCACATGTCTTTATTTTCTTAGTCTGTCATTAGGAAATCCCCTCCATGTACCATTTTTCATGAATAAATAAAAAGGGTAGGGTTAGGTTGTCATCATGGACTGACTCTCTATTGATGCCTCGTGTTTACACATGCTTGTTTAGTTATGACTAAGTAGTCACGTAATGTCAACCTTCACTGATCCAATCTCGCTCAAAAGTGAGAGTAAGAATGACCGAAAATCAACCTATGGTATATTTATATTTCCCGGGAATAATATACAGCATGACACTCCACATGACGATATACTCTTCTTCAGACTTACACATGCAACACGGGAAACCAACTTATTCTCTGAGAGCCGGAGAATTCTATCCACGTGGAGTTCCAAATGAGGTCACTTAGGCTCCAATTGATCAACCTGAATTGTAGTATATACGTAATCTGGAGTCTGACTGGTAAAGAAGCTTTGAATTACATTATTTTCTCCTTTTTTTCTTATATATGGAGTTTCCATGCTGTTGCTGCGTGAAGGGAGAATCGTGCATTGACAAGTTAGCATGGGGTCTGAACCGTGAAAATTTGAATTGACTGAATACTTACCTGGTTCTTGCTCTACGAGATCTTATTGAGCTTGGGTATACCGTATACAATGAATGTCCAGAACAGAAGTTATGGAGTACTTGAGGATGCTTATCGCTGGCGCTTTTGCCTCATCGGTCGGCCGAACTTCTTGTTGTCTCCATCGACAAACTGATCTCTCTTGAAAGTATAGACTCATTTCAAGTATCCGGGTTTGTCCTGATAATTCTTTCGAAAGTATAGACTCTTCTCACGTATGATTTTGTCCCGATGTTCCTCTTTTTGTCCTATGTTCCGTTCGAAAGTATACTTTCAAGTTTGAGTAATTGTCTTTTTTTCGGTGATTGTCTAGAAAGAAATGAGGCCTCACTTTATGAAAGTTATCTTTCGTTCTTTCTCGAAAGGACAAGCAGGGTGGTTAAAAGGGTTTATCGTACATCATTTTTTAATAATTTGTCGACTAGATAAAATATCTAAAGAACTATTAATTTTCTTTTTGACATAGGTTTTTGAACTTTTACAATCACAATACACTTCTTAGGTTTTATTGTTTTGTAAGAAATTATCTGTCAGACTGCATTTCCTTTAATTTCCAATCTTTCAATCACTTAGGAATGCAAATCAATCGAAGATCTTTTTTACAATCAATGAAAAACATATGTTTAAATTTAAGAAAATGAATTCTTTTTAAAGAGATGAGGCTATTTCCACCAGCATTTTGGATGGAACTACACCTTTTTTTTTTTTTTTTTTTTTTTGCAGTGAAAAAAAAAAAGGGCGTCCTGATGCTATCAACACTCAATTAAGTAAAATATAGTATTACTTACTATAATTACGTTTCTTCCTCCTCCCCCTCTCTAATTGTTGTCTCTTTTCTTTATGGTTTTATGTTCCTTTTCTAGGATTCTCTTCTTCCGGCATTTTTCCTACCTGTCAAATTAGAGGATGGTACCTCTCGTCAAAATTTTACATCTCAATTACGATGTGAAGTTTCAAATTAAAAATATAGCCTTAATACCTTTGAGTCCAATATCGTTCCCATAAGCTTGGGATGGCTATAGAAAGTAGATGATGTTGTGGTCTTAAAAAAAAAAATGCAATCTCAAGTTCAATGAAAGTACTGTCCCGTGGTAAAGTGTGTACAAAACTAGAATTGAAAACTGACAATAGACAGATTCATTCCGAGGGGAAGGTACAAGGTTATTAATGAGCTGTCGTTAGTCCTCTCAAAAGACACGTGATTCAGCTCCATCAAAAATTAGTATTATGTTGCACGTGCAAATCCAAGTGCATATAATTTGATATAGATGAGAGATTTGAAAAAACTACACACATGTAGCGGAATCTCAAAGACATGAGAAAATGGAAAAACTTTGATCATATACAGGACATTCGGGATGAAACAAACATTTCAATGATATCGTGAGCATAATATCTTGTATTGTAAATTTACGAGTAAGAATCTACTCCCACTAATTTAAATAGGCAAATGCAAATCTAAGCTGTTGAAAATCAGCAAAATCTCCTAGAATTTCTTGCACTCCACCTTCTGTGCTAGCTTAAGGCACCATAGTTTGAAGCATGACCTTTGGAGAAGATTGAATATCTAGATCTTTCAGCTTTTCAAGAGAAGATGCATTTTGACAAAAAAATAAAAGTGAAGCTGCATTGTCTTGGTAGATGAGGAAAGCGATCAAGCATTTTTAATACCAGTCACTTGCAAGTAAGGGACTCTCAGTGTTCGTTTGGTAACGTTCATATTTCTCTCAATTTTTATTATTTTGTTTCTCGGAACAAGAAAAGAATAGAAATCCATATGATAATATCAATTAATTTTTCTACTTTCCAGATAGAAAATTAGCCAAAGAATAGATTTGGAATAAAAATAAGAAGTAGAAAAAATAACTTCTTATTTCCGAGAATAATTTTAAAAATATGTCATTTTCTTTCTTTTTTTTTTCTTTTCTTCTTCTTCCTCGTTGCCCACTGTTCGCGGCCCCCACCACCAGTCGCCCATTGTCGGCCACCACCGCCGTCGGTCACCGATCGCTGTTGCCAGACACCACTATTCACTGGTGACTAATGAGTGGCGGCGTCCGACTACCACCATTCGTCAGATGCCACCGCTTGCCAACCACCGGCTAGAGGAGCAAGAAGAAGAAGTTTGACCTATTAGAGATCCAGTCTAAAAGGAAGGCATGTTGGCAAGAAAGCATTGACAAAAAAAAATTATGAATCGTATCAAAACATTTCTATTCTTTCTCTATTTTGAGAATATAAATTTTGTATAATTACGAAACGAGTTCTTTTATTTAGAACTCGTTCTTTTATTTAGAAATTGTTTTAGAGAATAGAAAGAGAAAAATATTATTTTGAAAAAGAAATTATTCATTGAAATAAAAATATTACCAAATGGAACCTCAACGGCTATAATTTGTGGAAGTCGTATTTCCTGTTTTATGGAGGGGCAATCCTTGCCATGTAGCTCTTCGAACTCTTTTACCGCGAAAGTGCTCCTTGTTAGCTCCCTCCTCGGACACTTCAAAAAGTTTTATGGCACTTCCAATCCCGCGCAGCTAGTATTTCTCAAATCAACGACGTTCCCAACGCATGTCGCCGGGCATGTCGTGAAGTGGAGGCAAATATCGGCATCTCCAAGGAGCAAAAGTCACATTGCAAATACACGTGGCGCTAAAAAGGTCGAAAGTGGATAGGCCCAATACAAAAAAAGTTTTGTTTTCTTGCACCCACCCCGTGACAAGGTGAGTTGGTTCGAGCATACGTTAGCCACATCATTGACTAGGGTTCGATTCCCCAACTTGTCCGTTGCGCGACTTAAGTGGGGTGCCATGAGAGGTGGGTCCCCACGCTAATGCCTTAAAAAAAATTTTGTTTTCTTGCATCTATGATTTTGCGTTAGTATTAAAAGTTCATTTTTCTAAACATCTCAACACTCAAATTCATGGAGATTTAAAAATAATAATAATAAATCAAAGATTGTCCAGTTAGGACAACCCGAAATAACCTATTTTTTAAGTTTTCTTTAAATCTAAGAGGGCTTGTTGATCATTTTTTATTACCAAAAGAAAATTTAAAAGTTCAGCTCAGTCTATCTATCTAAACGAAGGTACCCCGTGTATCTCTATGATAAGTTAATTTGATTTCTCACACATTTTTTTTTCTAAATTATTGACTTGATAAAATAGTTAAACCCTTTTTTAGTTTTCATTTCAACATCGATATTTGAATCTTTATTGTGATGACGTACTTCTTGTGGTGGCCTGCTTGTTTCACAGAAATTATTCTAATGGAAAACAATTTCCTGCATTTTCGAGTTTAGAAAATGAGCCAATGGTAGATCCTTTTGCAAATAGAAAATATTTGCTTAAATTCAAGCAAATGAATTCTTTCAAAAATCAGAAACCATTATCTCTATTATGTCTAAACTGAGGTGCTTGGATTATCCTAATTATTCTCTTGAGATATTTTCGATTATTTGGTGAAAAAAAAAATCTATTTTCTTTCATCGATCAATGCCTGATTTAAGATAGAATGGCCATCTTTGCATAGCACATTTCTTGTTCTTTCTGGAATGAAAATTTTATTGTAGAGAATTTAGGAATGACTTCAATTTATCTCGGAACAAAATGCTAAAGATATGGCTACAAATTCCTCACATCGTTAACTCTCTCCTTCTAATGTAGGAATTGTCGAATATGCGTTGGCCTGATTTTACCCCAGTAAAACAACAGAAGCTGCAGAGTCTCACGGCCGGCAACCCACGGATTACAAAGAAACCCTGAGGATGCCCCTCCATCAGGATTTTTTAGGCTGGATTTGCATCTAGGGAGCCGAATGAATTAGGATCCTTGATCTTGGCTCCCGTGTAGGCCCCTGCGATGGGTCCCACAAGGAGAAAGACCGTGATTGATTCCGGCTCATCGGCCCTGATCAAGGCAAGAATTGCCGCACTGTATCCTTTGTGGAGCTAACTTATTCAGGATAAGTAATTATTCATTTAAATTCAGATCTGTTAGGGAAATTCCTTATGATGTTTTGAAGATGACAAAATAAATCAAAGGCTACTAACATATTTGATGGTTGAGTAATAGACCATGCAGATGATAGAACATGTAAAGGATTTTATCAAAGTCAGAAGACGGCCAGAAGACTAAACGTAACATATGTCCAGTATATTTTGAAGATTTCCAGGACTTCGTGTCAAAGTCTCGAAGACGCTGATTTTAGTGTCAAAGTCTGTTTCTACATCGAAGTCGTTAACTCGACTAATTCTAGACTGAACGTGCATGATGAACCAAAGAGACTCTATGCGTCAAGCTGAACCGAAGACGAGACTCTATGCTGAAGCCGAACCAAGACGAGACTCTATGCTAAAGCCGAACGGGTACGTGAGACCTTAAAGCTAACTGCTGAAGGCGATATGTTCGGACCCCATTGTAAAGTTTACAGACTCAGATTGTAAAGTCTACAGACTCAGACTTTACATCCAGATTCGATGAATCGTAACTCAAACCCAATCATACAACGGCGAGTGATCTGGTTTGGATTCCACATCAATATTGATTTGATTAATTCAATCTAATTGATTGACGATTGGATCTTGAAGACAAGAACTTTCTATACGAAGAAGCTTTACTTATGGAAACCAAGATTTCGTTTGTATGGGCGATCGGAATCAATTTGGGATTTTACCTTTGTCACTCAACGGCTACCAAATCTTCTAGATACGAGCTGTCCAATGGGTATATTGGAAGACGATTCTCCGGGATGCTGTCCAACGGCTAGTTTGGAAGTGGAGGAGTATTTAAGGAGATGAAGGACCGATGAGCAAGTAAGAGACGGAGCGTAGAATTTATAATTCCAAAGTCTGAGCGACTTTCGATCATACACTTGTCTCTTGAGAGCTTAAACGTTTGTAATCGTGAGAGAAATACCAAAAGAGTGACTTAGTGAGATAGTGTGATCTACTACTAAGTATTTGCACTTGAAGTTGTAATCTCTTGTTGATTGCATAGTGGAATCCAGCTAAGAAGGCTGTTAGCGTGGGAGAGTGGACGTAGGCTTGGATTAAGCCGAACCACTATAATTTCTGTGTTCTCATTCTCTTCCCTAACTCATTTGTTTGAAGTTTATTTTATTCCGCATATACTTGCTAAGGTTTATTTTAAACACCTATTCACCCCCATCTAGGTGTTCGTACTAGCACTCTCAATTGGTATCAGAGCAAGGTTCTCGGTTTATAAAAGTGTTTTTACTTTTTAGCTAAAGATTCTTTATGGCTAGTATGTTGGCACCAGGACTTATGGAAGGGCAAAGCAACACAAGACCACCATATTTTGATGGAAAGGAATACAACGTATGGAAGAACAAAATGAAAGCATTCCTAAGATCCAGAGATTTCTTACAATGGGATGTTGTGGAAAGAAGAATCAATCCCATTGCTGCGTCTACATCAAATAAGAATGGCAAAGACAAAGAAACCAAACTCCCCGCTCCTATGTATCGGATGGAGATGTCCAAAAGAGAAGCGCTTGATGCAAAAGCTATTTATTCTTTATATTGCGCTTTGTCTCCTGCTGAATATAACAGAATCTCTTCATGTGAAACAGTAAAATAAGTTTGGGATAAACTTCATGTTACATATGAAGGGACCGATCGTGTAAAAGAGACAAAAGTAAACTTCTTGCTTGGCCAATATGAATCATTCAAGATGAAGCAAGGAGAATCAATTGGAGATATGTTCAGCCGTTTTACAGAAATTGTAAATGGTTTAGCATATCAAGGTCAGCAAATTTCTACCCCGATGAAGGTCAACAAACTCTTGCGAGGTCTCTCAAAAGATTGGAATCATGTCAAGACCTCAATCCGGGAGACTCAGAGGATTATGCCACTCTCCATTGATGAATTGATTGGCACTCTTCAATCCTATGAAGTGGAACAACTCAATGATGAACATCCCGAAGGTAAGAAGTCCATCGCTTTAATATCTAATGCTGTTTTTGATGAAACAGACTCAGAAAATGACATGGACGATGAAGAACTTGCCTTTATGGTCGAGAAATTTAAAAAGCTGAGTAGAAATGGAATGAAATTCGATGGAAGAAGTCAATACAAGCATAATGGCCATAAAAGAATCATGAAAGAAGATGATGATCAAGAAAATATATGCTTGATGGCACATTCAAAATTTGAGTCTGATTCAGACACAAACTCAGAATCAAAGTCTGACTCGGATACAGACTCAGAATCAAAGTCTGACTTGGATACAGACTCAGAATCCGATGAGGAAATCGAGGTAAGCAATTCAAAAATTCCTCTCAAAGTTTCAAAGTATATAAATGAGCTTTGTTCAAATCTCAAATCTTCTCTTAAAAGGATTTTCGAACTTAAAAGGAGAATTCTCGACTTAGGCAACAATATCTTTCTCAAGTCTGGAGACCTATTAAGAAAAATTGGATAAAAGCAACATATTCTGCTAACTCTCATGGACCCAAGAAAAATGGGTACCAAAGAAAAGATAAGTTATTTTTGCAGGATATAAAAAGAAAGAAGAAAGAGGATTTGGTAAGGAATTTTTATTCTCAATTTGATTTGGGCAATAATTCTCATTATGCTTGATATTCGATATATCCTTGGTTAATTGAGATTTTATAATGATCATATTTTGTTTTATGGAAGAAAGAATCGTATGATTTATTTTTTGAGTTAAGATTTGATTTAGTACGTGTGATTATTTGAGATAATTCAGATTATTTGGTTTAATTTTATGCTCTCAAATTGTCATATTTTGCAAAGTAAAAATCCGATTCTACGTTATACTAATTTTGCAAGATATTTTTTTCTGAGATATTCAAGGATTTTATTCTCTCGATTTTATTGTACTATGACTAAGTGAGAATTTATTTTTCAAAATATCATTGTGCATAATATTCTTTCTTTGAATACTCTGTCACGATGAATTAAGAAAGAATATTTGATTATGGAGATTTTCATATTTACTCTAACGTCAAGGAAGGATCCAAATTGATGGATACCAAAAAGGGAAATGAGTTGATTGCAGGAAATTCTTTAAGGGAATGATGATTGCGAATCTACGCAGATTTTGGTGCAATCAGAAAATATCTCCGCGACAATTGCAACAATTGTTTCTATTCGCAAATATTGTCATGATCACAGGGGAAGAAATCAAATCCAAAAGAAAATGGAAAGAATCGTGATCATCTCAAAAAGGCAACAAATTGAGGGGGAGCTTTGATTAATTATGGAAAAATCTTTTTGGATTGATCGTGATACTTTTTCCATTATTATCGATTTTTGATTATGACAAAAATGGGGAGAATATATGAATATGCATATGTGTTGATTGATTGATATTATTTATTGTATAATATTGAGCTGCGATTATTTTTCTATATATTCTTATGCTCAATCTATTTGTTATCTTCTGATATCCTTTGATTTAAAAGTATGTTTACAAATCTGCATATTCAGAGATTGTTTTGTCACCATCAAAAAGGGGGAGATTGTTAGGGAAATCCCTTATGATGTTTTGAAGATGACAAAATAAATCAAAGGCTACTAACATGTTTGATGGTTGAGTAATAGACCATGCAGATGATAGAACATGTAAAGGATTTTATCAAAGTCGAAGACGGCGGAAGGGCGAACGTAACATATGTCCAGAGTATATTTTGAAGATTTCCAGACTTCGTGTCAAAGTCGAAGACCGCGACTCAAGACTCAAAGTCGAAGACTCGCAGGACTTTAGTGTCAAAGTCTGTTCTACATCGAAGTCCGTTAACTCGACTAATTCTAGATCGAACGTGCATGATGAACCGGAAGACGAGACTCTATGCTGAAGCCGAACCGGAAGACGAGACTCTATGCCGAAGCCGAACTAGAAGACAGACTCTATGCTAAAGCCGAACCGGGTATGAGACCTTAAAGCTAAATCTGTTCGAAGCGGATATGTTCGACCCAGATTGTAAAGTTTCTGATTTCGCATTGTAAAGTCTGGGACTCGAGACTTTACATCCAGATTCGATGAATCGTAACTCAAGCCCAATCATACAACGGCGAGTGATCTGGTTTGGATTCCACATCAATATTGATTTGATTAATTCAATCTAATTGATTGACGATTGGATCTTGAGGACAAGAACTTTCTATACGAAGAAGCTTTACTTATGGAAACCAAGATTTCGTTTGTATGGGCGATCGGAATCAATTTGGGATTTTACCTTTGTCACTCAACGGCTACCAAATCTTCTAGATACGAGCTGTCCAATGGGTATATTGGAAGACGATTCTCCGGGATGCTGTCCAACGGCTAGTTTGGAAGTGGAGGAGTATTTAAGGAGATGAAGGACCGATGAGCAAGTAAGAGACGGAGCGTAGAATTTATAATTCCAAAGTCTCGAGCGACTTTCGATCATACACTTGTCTCTTGAGAGCTTAAACGTTTGTAATCGTGAGAGAAATACCAAAAGAGTGACTTAGTGAGATAGTGTGATCTACTACTAAGTATTTGCACTTGAAGTTGTAATCTCTTGTTGATTGCATAGTGGAATCCAGCCAAGAAGGCTGTTAGCGTGGGAGAGTGGACGTAGGCTTGGATTAAGCCGAACCACTATAATTTCTGTGTTATCATTCTCTTCCCTAACTCCTTTGTTTGAAGTTTATTTTATTCCGCATATACTTGCCAAGGTTTATTTTAAACACCTATTCACCCCCATCTAGGTGTTCGTACTAGCACTCTCAAGATCATGATGAGTTAACTCTGATAATATATCCAATCATGCATATTGTTACTAATTATCTTAGGCTCCGATTGTTTTCCTCAGGGAATTTGGGCCTAGTTCTGAAGGTTCCCAAGTCCAAGCGCCGAGGTCCTCATTGTAGGACCCACGATTTTCGGGACCCAGCCAATATATCACCAAGTTTGTATTTTATAATCATCAGTCATAATAATAATCTCCATGAAGGACAAAATTTAACTGAAATAATACTAATTTGTCTTAGAAAGTGACTTCTATCATTAGAAATTAGATATTAAATGAAGTTACAAAAAAAATAAAAATAAAAACTAACACAATAAAATTGAAACATCATTGACAAGTGTTTTTGAGGATGTCACGCCTCTCCAATTTTCACAAACTTGACGGAGGACTTTTAGGCACTGTTTGATAACCATCCAAACAGTGACTGATTTTGATTTTTTGTTCCCATAATCAGTTTGGGAAGAGAATCGCGTTTGGTAAAATTTTTGTTCACGAGAACAAATTTGTTCCCAGAATCAGTTTGGGACGAGAATCAAGAATAAAAAAAAAATGATTCTTATTCCGAGAACAAAATTGAGAATCAAAACTCTTCTTCTTCTCTTTTCTTCTTCTTCATTGACCACCATCCTCCTACTGCCACCCCTCGCCGCCCGCCGCTACCCACTGTCGGTCGCTGGCGACCGATCCAGCGAGCTCCCCAAGCTAGGGCGAGCTCCGGCGAGCTCGCTGGTGGCCAAGCGGGCCTCGCCCAACTGCCGGCGAGGCCAAGCCAACGAGGGCCGGCGACCAGCCTGAAGAAGAATTAGAACAGGAGAAAAAAGAAAAAAAAAGTCAAGAAAAAAATAAAGAAAAAAGTAAAGAAAAATTAAAGAAAAAATTAAAATAAATTGATTTGGAACATAATTAACGAACACGGTACCAAAGGCAATTCTATTCTAGAATCAAAAAAATTTAGTACAGGTACCAAACACGTTCTTTTACTCAGAATTAGTTCCCGGAACAGAATAAAAAATAATTATTTATTATCAGAATTTGTTCCCAGGAACAAAATGGTTACCAAATGCGTCTTTATTGAACAATTTGGTGGGGATCTTGAGAGGACCATACATAGCACCCAAAGCAGAACCAGTGAAGCAACGCAATGGGAAAATACACGAGCTTTATAGTAAAGACACATTAGAAACTTCAAGCCAACTTTTAGACAAAATTGAACACGCCCAAATGAAAAGCAGGTAGATAGAGAGGTGGAGGAGGAGAAAGAGGAAGTCTTGGAGACGAAGAGAGATGAAATTCTAGTAACTTTATCATGTGTTACCACACATACAATACGATCGGGAGATCTCGGCCACACTCCGTTAGGTCCTAAAGCAACTTGCCTGTAGCGAAGCTTATACAAGACATTATCTTCATCACAATTTGAGAAGTTGCAGACACAAATCTCACCTGAAGTAGACAAGATTGTGTTTGGCCTCTGTCCTAGTGGGCACCAAGGGTTGTTTGGTAACCATCCAAACAATGTCAGATTTTATTCTTTTATTCCCGAGAATAGTTTTGGAAAAAAATCGTGTTTGGTAAATTTTTTATTTCTGGGAACAAATTTCTATTTTTTTGTTCCAAAAATTAGATTTGGAGCAAAATCAAGAATTTTAAAAAAAAAAGTTGATTCTTATTCCTGGGAACAAATATAAGAATCAAGCCCATATTTTCTCTTCTTCTTCCCTTTTTTCTTCTTCTTCATCTATCGCAATTGCCGCGGTTGCCGTCCACTACCGTCTACTATTCGCTACCCACCGCCATCGGTCATTGCAAGCCCAGCCACTAGCGAGGCTCACCCAACCTGGTCAGTGGCCAGGCGAGCCTCGCGATCTAGTGAGACGGCAGTGGACGGCAACCGGTGAGGCTTGCCTGGCCATCAGCGAGGCTCGGTAGGGCCGGGCGAGCCTCGCCCAACTGCTAATGAGGCTCGATGAGGCTGGGCAAGCTTCACCCAGTAGTTGCTAGCGAGGCTCGAATGACAAGGGTTGGCAATGCTCCGGTGAAGTTGCTGGTGATATAGCTAGTATAAGCACCTAGAGGGGGGTGAATAGGTATATAAATATTTTTCTCGTTAATCGCACAATATTGGACAGTTAATAGAATTGAGACAATCAGTAATCAAGGTAAAACTAAGATAAGGGAAGAGAAGATTAAACACAAGGTTTATAGTGGTTCGGCTTATTCTAAGCCTACGTCTACTCTTCCGCACCGCCAATTGGCTGGATTCCACTATGAACAAAAGAGGAGTTACACCACGGCTCTTCCTTGATTCCACGGTGTAGATGATCTACTACACCTCCTCAAGGTCTAGTACAAATATAGACTCTCTTTTGAATACAATGATTCGCTCAAAGAATTTGTCTCAAGAAATGGAAGCTTTCGAGACTTTGGAATTTTTCTATCGCGCACACACTCAACAACTAATACGTCTTCTTTATATACTCCTTCATGCCAGCATACCCGTTGGCACTTACCAAAGGAATTCCTCCAATCTACCCGTTGGACGAAATCAATTAAGAATATCAATTAAGCTATTAAAGGAACGTGTCGATAGCCCATCAATCCTGCTCGCCCATACAATCAAGATTTCAGTTTCCATAAGTAAAACCTTCCAAGAATATCCAGACAATCATCGGATCTTCAATCATCGAGTCAATCTCGATCAATTAAAGGATTCTGTTATGTCCTCTCCAGCCACGAGGTCTTCTCCAGTTGATAAGGTCATCCCCTTAACGAATCATCCAGATCTGGATAACCATTCTTCAACGGATTAGAGAGGCATCAATGAGGATAGACTTTGAGTCTTGAGTCTGGCTGTCCGGAGGTCTTCAGACTTTAAAATAGAAGAGTCTGCAAAATCTTCAGACTAGACTGAAAGAAATGTTTTGTCAACTTCAAAACACTTCAAGAAGATTTCTCCAACAATCTCCCCATTTTTGATGGTGACAAAACTTTCTTGCAGATTTGGACAACATTGACCTGCAAAACATATCTCAAACATATGTGCATATCTTATAGAGATAAATGGCTAACTCTAAAATCTGCAACCACAGAAAATAGGTTAGTCTCGAATATGATAAAATATCCATAAGATATTAATAGCGGTCAATAGCAATAATCCAAATTCAAATCCAGACAGAAACACACAAAGTTTAAAATTAAACATCAATCCAAATCAAACAAACCAAAAAAAAAATGAGTTGTTCAAGAGTAATTCAAAAGTAAAGGTTGTTCAAATCTCTTGCATCTCTCCCCCTTTTTGTCAGCATTGAAAGGGTTGAGATGAAAATGGAATAAATTCAAGATTTCTTGGGAACACGAACAAGCTGGAAATCTTCCATTGACTGAACCATCCCTTCCAGCCTTTTCAAGTCTTCCTTCAGTTGAGCAATCTCCTCACCCTTGGCATTGGCCTGAATTTGAACAGAGAGAGCTTGGATCTGATCTTGTAAGGACACTGAAGAGGCTTGACCAGCATTTTGCATATTCTGAACCTCGCATCCCAAGGCATAAATCTGACCACGCATCTCCAAGAGAACATCGAGAATTCTGCGAAAATCCCCTGTGTTATTAGTCTGCGTACTTGCTTCAGCACGTTCTGCAAACGATGGCATGTTTGAATAATCTCGCAGGTTTGGCGTTGAAACTTCATGATCTTCTTCTGGAAATTGAGAGGCATAAACATCCTGGGGTGCGAGAGAACGACTCACTCCTTCACTTATGGCAGGATGTGAAGACTTCCCTCCTTTCTCTTGATCTCCCCCTGTTTTCATGCCTATAGGTGGAGAGGATTGATCCTCATGTTCTCCTTCTTCTCTTCTTTCATTTCCAAATTTTTCTTCCTCATCTGCTTCGCCAACTTCTCTTTCTTCTCTTCTTTCTTTTTCTCTTGCTTGATTTTCTTTCTCCTTCTCTTCTGCATTTCTCCCTTCTTGACCTTCTTCTTCTCTTTCTTCTGTCTCACCCTGTTCTGTTGAGTCTGGAACAGAACGACTTAGCCTTTTCAAGGCTATTGCCGAGATAGTAAGATCATCATCTTCTTCTTCGTCCACAATGAGAGCTCTTCTTTTCTGCTTTGAAGCAATCAAGGGCTCCTTTCCTTTTCTTTTTGAAGAAGAGGTTTGATGAGATTTGACTGGAGTCTTCTCCTTGAATTTCTCCAACTCCTTGTTCAGTTCCTTCAGACGCATTTTCGTTACCATCTTCAGTCCTATCACCATATGATCGCACGATCGAACACAAAATATTTGCGGAGGCTGAATATTGAGATGTCTGAACAACATTGTCACAAGGCTTGGATAAGGCAGTTGACCTCTGTCCTTCATCACCGCTCTATACATGTGAAACATGATAGTGTGAGGAAGAGAAAACCTTTTTCCAGTGAAGATGGCATACATCAATTTTGCCTCTGAACTAGAAACATCAGTCTTCGAGGTTGATTTTGGCCGGAGGCAATTTATCACTATCTTGTGAAGCAAGATATTGAATGCATTCATCCTTAGATAGGTAATCTTCTCATCTGTTTTCCTATCCTTCACAAGTTCCAGAGTGACTCGAGCGATGGAAACCTTGATCGGCTGATATCTTCCTCTTTCAACTCCTAACACATCTGCCAGCACATTCATATCCACAACATAGTCTTGATCCTTGACACTGAAAGAGAATCTATCCGCATCCAAAAAGCTAAGATTCGAATAGAAATAGGCAGTCAGTTCAGGATAGGCCTCTGTCGAATCAGAACAGAATGTTTCAAGTTGAAGGTAACTTAGTTTCTCCCTCAAGTTCACCTTAACCGCATCTAGAAAATCCAAGTCCACACTTCTAGGGTTTATAACCCCACGCTTCAGCAATTTCGAGTACAAATCCTCTTGTTCCTTCGATCGGAACACTTCTCCCCTTTTTCCTCGATTGTTAGCCGCAACACCCATTTTTGGCTGAAATTGAGTGTACAACTTGTCATCATCATTTCCATCCACAGGATTCGGTCCCCAATCACGAGGATCACTTGGGATATTCGCAAGAGATTCTTCAGCCACCCCTTGTCGAGCAATTCTCAAACTTTCCATTCTTCGCAAAAAGAGGTATTCATTCCCATAACCTTTGTCTTTAAGAAACGAGTCGACATAGGACAAGGGAGTACCTATTCCTTTCAAAGCACGATACAACTTATAAATAAAAGCAGGCGTTTGAATTCTTACTGGATCTGCATCCTCAATAATTTCTTCCTCTTTTTGATGATCAACGCCTTGAGGACTAGATGGATGACGCTGCTGAGAATGTTGTGGGCTAGGTTGCTATTCAGGAGAAGCTTCTTCTTCAGTAAGATCGAAGTGCGTAGGCCCCTCATTCAATCTTCGTGGTCCCCTGTTAGCAATTCTAGATGACTTTCTCGAGGACGACATTCTTCTCAATTTTTGGAAGATTCCTTGCTTGACTTTTCTCAAGAAAGATGAAAACTTTTTTAAGGATTAAACAAAGATGAAAAATGGAGAATGGAGGATTGATGCTTTCTAGGGTTTTCGAGAGTAAAGTGAAGAGGAACAGACAGAGCACTGTCGAATAAAAGGAGGGGTAAACGAACCGTCACAAAGGAAGGTAAAAAGATACCTTTTTTAAAAAATAACTATCCCTTTTTCTGTGAAGATATTCATTTGAAAAAAATAACTTCTTTTTGAAAAGGAAACGATGCAATAATTGCGTCGACTGAAGATAGCAATAAACCATGGTTGATAATCGTACCTTTTCAAGATAAAATTCGAGAGAGAGAGAGAGAAAGACTAACTTACAGTCTGACGATCGTACCAAGACTAACTTACAGTTAAGGTCTTGTATCTCTGAGTCTGAGGGTCTTTAGACTTTGATCTCCTCAAACCTTAAAATGTTGAGTCTGGAGCGAATCAATTCAAATTGATTTTTCTCTAGAGGCTTCGTGAATATATTTTGCCAGCTGATTCTTTGTATCAACATATTGAGTTGAAACATCTCAATTCGAACGTGATCTCTGATGAAGTGATGTCGAATCTCTATATGCTTTGCTCTTGAGTGAAGAATTGGATTTTTGGTAAGATTGATAGCACTAGTATTGTCGCAATTTATCTCAGTGCATGAATCTTCAATTCCAAAGTCTCTTAGTTGTTGCTTTATCCATAGAATTTGAGAACAGCAACTTCCAAGAGCTACATACTCTGCTTCTGCTGTAGAGAGAGCTACTGTACTCTGTTTTCTTGAAAAGCAAGACACCGTCCTGCCTCCAAGTAGTTGACAGGTACCCGAGGTGCTCTTTCTATCAACTCTGCAACCAGCTAAATCTGCGTCTGAGTATCCAAGAAGAGTAAAGTCTCCTTCTTTAGGATACCATAGGCCGATGCTCGAAGATGAAGCAATGTATTTGAGAATACGCTTTGCAGCACTTAAATGAGATTCTTTAGGATCTGCTTGAAATCTAGCACAAATGCAAACACTAAACAAAATGTCAGGTCTAGAAGCAGTAAGGTAAAGAAGTGAGCCAATGATACTCCTGTATAGCTTTTGGTCAACTTTCTTTCCTTCTTCATCTTTGTCTATCTTCAAGGCACTTGACATAGGAATGTCCGTCTTTTTGCAATTGTTCAGTCCAAACTTTTTGACAAGATCATTAGCATATTTTTCTTGACGAATAAAAGTTCCTTCCTTTAGTTGTTTCACTTGAAGTCCAAGAAAGAAGGTTAACTCACCCATCATGCTCATTTCAAATTCTTCCTGCATAGTCTTAGAGAATTTCTTGCACAGACTTTCATTAGGAGATCCGAATATGATATCATCAACATATATTTGAACTAGAATAAAACTTTTGTTTTCCTTTCTGATAAATAGAGTAGTGTCTACTTTACCTTTCACGAAATTGTTTTGGATTAAGAACTTACTCAGCCTGTCATACCAAGCTCGAGGTGCTTGTTTCAAGCCATATAAGGCCTTTTTGAGTCTGAATACTGAATCTGGTTTCTTTGGGTCTTCAAACCCAGGTGGTTGTTCCACATAAACTTCTTCATGGATGAATCCATTTAGAAAGGCACTTTTGACGTCCATCTGGAATAACCTGAAATTTTTGTAACAAGCAAATGCAAGTAATAAACGAATTGCTTCTAACCTTGCTACTGGTGCGTAAGTCTCGTCATAGTCGATCCCTTCTTCTTGCGTGTAACCCTTGGCTACGAGTCTTGCTTTGTTTCTCAAGATGTTTCCTTTTTCATCCATCTTGTTTCTGAAAACCCATTTTGCTCCAACAACAGATTTACCTTTAGGTTTAGGAGATAATTCCCAAACATCATTGATACTGAATTGCCTGAGTTCTTCTTGCATAGCTTCAATCCAGCTTTCATCAGATAAAGCTTCTTCTATGCTCTTGGGTTCTATTTCAGAAATAAGAGCTACAGCACTGGATTCTTCACGCCTTTTGGATCTTGTACGAATTCCTTCATTGATGTCGCCAATGATAAGATCTTTGGGATGACTGGACTTATGCTTCCATTTGCTGAATAATTTGTCGATTGATGATCACTTTCTTCGCTTGATTCTTCAACGGTCACTTGCTGCGATCCTTGAGATCTAGACTTTGTAGGGTCTGGAGCAGATTCAGATTCCTCAATATGACTCTGAGTAGATTCATTTTGAATGGAATCTTGGAATTTGACATTCATTAATTCTTCCACTTTTAGTGACTTCTTGTTGTAGACTCTGAATCCTTTGCTAGAGGTTGAATATCCAAGGAAGATGCCTTCATTTGACTTTTCTTCAAACTTACCAACTCGATCATTTGCATTTTTCAGTATAAAACATTTGCATCCAAATACATGGAAATATGAAACAATAGGCTTCTTTTCTTTAAAAAGTTCATAGGGGGTTTTTTCTAGAATAGGTCTTAGAAAAATTCTATTGATAATATAACATAATGTTGAAACAGCTTCAGCCCAAAATTGTAAAGAGATGTTACTTTCAATTAACAGAGTTCTCGCCATTTCTTGAAGAGATCTATTCTTCCTTTCCACAACTCCGTTTTGCTCTGGAGTATATGGAGAAGAGAATAAATGCTGAAAACCAGATTCTTCACAAAATTTGGCAAAATCTTGATCTTCAAATTCTCCTCCATGATCTATTTTTATTCTTGAAATAACATATCCCTTTTCATTTTGAACCATCTTAGCAAATTTTTCAAAATAAGAGAAAGTTTCAGACTTACTTGCTAAGAAATATACCCAAGTATATCGTGAGTAATCATCCACAATTACTAGGCAATATTTCTTACCTCCGATGCTCTGCGTTCTTGTTGGTCCAAAGAGATCCATATGCAAGAGCTGTAGTACACGGTTAGTAGAAACTTGATTTATTGATTTGAAAGAATTTCTTACCTATTTACCCAATATGCATGGTGTACATAGATCAGACTTTTGGTATGATAAATTGGGTAGGCCACGAACAAGCTTCTTTGCTGAGATCTTGGCTATCTGCTTCATGTTAACATGCCCAAGCTTTCTGTGCCACAAGCTTGCTTCGTCTTGAATTGAGATTAAACATTGTGACTCATCTGGTTTTAAGTCCAAGAGGTAGATATTTCCATGTCTTCGACCCATAAATGACTCGAGTAGAGTCTTTCGATTCCCGAACAAATGCCCTCTTGAAAGTTGATCCTAAAACCAGCATCACACAGCTGACTGACACTGAGCATATTGTAATTGAGCCCTTCAACTAAAGAAACATTGCTTATTGTGAGGTTCCCAATCTTCACAGTTCCAAAGGCTACTATTTTTCCTTTGCTGTTTCCACCAAATGAGTGTCACGCCCCGAACCCCGAGACACGTGAACAACCCGCCATGGTCCTGTAAATGCGACATTCCCAGTTAGTGTCGCCGACCCCATTCATTTTTATTGCACATGCGGAAGCGAAACAAATCCCCTGACAATTAAATACGGGATAGAAAAAGCGGGAAGCAAAATCACAACATAACACTTTCATAATTCAACATAATTACAAACAGAGGTCTACGGCCAACAACCTACAAAAGACTGGCTCTTAAAAAGGAACTGTCCTACGACCTACAAGTCGGACACGCTCTCCAATTCTTATGACTTCGCCTCTGCAACTCCTGAATGCCAACCAAAGCTATTTAGCCGCTCCATCCACCAGGGACCTGAAATTTTGATTCCCCAAACTGGGATGAGACAATGTCTCAGCAAGTTCAACCCCCTAAACTCCTATTAGAAAGAAAATATGCCTCGGGTGGCCTAACCACATCACACGGATGCTTACCTCGCATTCTTGCCTTCCCGCAAGTTAGTACAATTCATATCCCTCAAGCACTAATAATGATAAGACGGTAAGCCATCGAACACAATTAATTTCACTTAACTTCACAATCACAACAAGCATTCCATGTCATCGTTATCCACCTTTGCCACACAAGGGCACAACCTACACGCAGGTCGGCTATCTACTAGCATTACGGCGTTTTTAGGAGAATAAAGGTCCAGTCGGCCTCGCCACTACTGCGACCAAGCCACGTCGTTCTATCGACAGTATTTCTAGAATAATAAAGGTCCACTCGGTCCCGCCACTACTGTGACCAAGCCACGTCGTTCTATCGACAAGCATTTCTAGAATAATAAAGGTCCGGTCGGTCCCGCCACTACGCGTGACCAAGCCACGTCGTTCTATCGACAGCATTTCTAGAATAATAAAGGTCCAGTCGGTCCCGCCACTACTGTGACCAAGCCACGTCGTTCTATCGACAGCATTTCTAGAATAATAAAAGGTCCAGTCGGTCCCGCCACTACCGCGACCAAGCCACGTCACTCTCTTGACGGCATTTCTAGCAGAATAAGGATCCAGGTTGGCCTAGCCACCACTTTGTGACCCGAGTCTTTCAATTAGCACACAACAATTCAATAATCAATTGCACAAATCATCACTCAATTTGCAATATCAAATAATCAAATTCATAATCTGAATACACAAAGAACGATCGCACGAAATTCGACAATTTAGGGTCCCAACATAATTTTCGGAATTTATTTAATAATTAAATTTATTCCGAAAATTAATTAAATAATAATATCCCTATCTTTCACAATCCACGCTCAATTTATAATATCCAATCATCAATTTCAAAATCCGATTACACAGCGATCGGCACGAAATTCGAGCAAAAGAACGGCTCAAAAACAATTTTTCCGTTTTTTTTTTTAATATAAATAATATTTTAATAATTTCGGAATTAATATAATATTATAAATTTCCAGAATTTCGAAACAATTAAATAATTCAAAATTAAAACCCTATTATGTCCCATCAAGGTTTATTATTAAATAAACTCTCTTAACCTTTAATTAAACATACTTTAAATTAAACAAACATCTTAATCTAATTCACAATTAAATAAACTAAACTAACCACCTAAATACACTTAACATAAACTAAACACCCATAAAGCATCATTAACCTTCTAATTAGGGTTTAGTGAGGTAAACTCACCGGATTAGCGAACCGAGCGGACCAAAACGACAGGGACGACGCGAGGAACAATTCTTCCCAAAGCACGGCTCGGGTTCGGGGCCCGGAAACTGCCCAAAACGGGCCTTGAACAGGGCTGGAAACCCATTTTCCAACCACTGTTCGTGGCCAAACGAAGCTGCTCCGGCGGCTAGGGCGGCGAGAGGAGAGGCCGGCGGAGGGCGAGGGGGACGCCGGGGGAGGTCCGGCGGTGCTGGGCGGTGGCCGGAGCTGGTTGGACAGGGCGGAACGGGCCGGGTCGCGCGGCTGGGAGAACGCCGGGCGCGAGCGACGACGGCTGGCGGAGCTCGCGGCGAGCTGTGGGCGCGCGGGCGGGCGCGCGCGGGCGTGCGCATGGCGGCGGCGGCGGGACGATGGCGTGCGGCGGGTGGACGGCCATGGCTGCTCTAGCTTCTTCTTCTCTGAAATTTCTTTGACCTTCGTACAACCATGGAAGAGAGAGGGCGACGGGAGAGGAAGGAGGAAGACGGAGGGCGTGCGGCCAAGGCGGGGCGGCGACGGCGGGTGCGGATCGGACGGGCGGCGTCGGGGCCGGCGAGGCGGGTCCGGCCGTTCCCCCTCCCCCCTCTCCAAGTCCCAAGGAAGAAGATGAAGATTGAAGGAGGGTGCTTTTTTCATTCTTTTGTCAACACCCCATTTGCTTTGGCCTCAACCATGACACATGGCCCACCATGACCTCACATTCCATCTTAACTTCAAATCTCACAACAATTCTCCAATGGGTCCAATTCAATTTCCGCCGGGGTCCAATTCTTTGTGCAACAATTTCTTCAATTCTACTTAATTCTCTTCAAATTGAATCTTAATCCCACTTGAATTAAATCAAATTGACCCCATTAATTCATTCAACATCTCATCAATCAAATTGGTATTTTTCCTTACCACTGTGGCGTACTTGCATCCCAATTTCACAATCTCTGGCTTCGACTAAACGAGAACGGCCCTATTTATCCAGTCGAAATTAAAACCCGAAAATTTGGATGTCACAACTCTTCCCCTCTTATAAAAATTTCGTCCTCGAAATTTAAACATTTACCAATTCTTAACAATAAGGTGGAGGTACAGTCGTCTCATATAACCTTTTCTTTCTCAGGTTGCTCCTTCGGTACCAATGCTGCCAAATCACTGCTATAATGCCCAAACCACTTCGGATTCAAAATACTAAACACTTGCCCACTTAAAATTTTTAAAGGTCTTCAACACAAAATCTGCGAAGCTAAACTGGCGATTCTGAGCGGTCTCAAGACTATCCCTGATAATTGCAACTGAATCACTGATTCTTGACCCAACTCTAGACCTGCGATTTTCTGATCTTTAATCTCATCTCAACTGACTGAAATCCGGTACACTCTACTCTGCACTGATTAAAAAGAAACGATTTGACTGATCTGCTAAAACTGAGAACCTCTAGTTAAGATTTGATATAACTCTGACACTGATCTCGGCAACTGTAATCACTGACTACTGTACTGACCCTGGCCTGTGATCTTTCTTTCCTTGACTTCATCTCAGCAATTGAAAATTCTGCACTTCTTACTATGCATTGATTAAGAAAGAACTATCTGAAAGATCTAGATTGAAATACAATTCATCCCTGGCACTCCATGTAGATGATTTATATGATATATACACACTTCGGTATATCTACTTTGTGACAAGACAGAATCTTCAATTTCTGAAATCGAACTTAGATTGGCGGTTAATTTCACTCCGACACGATTTTAGTGACCTAGGCTACTAGGTAGTTTTAGGAGCTTTTTAGGACAAATGACCCGTGGTCGATTTTCTTCGAGCCACAATAAACCCACTCGACACATTGGCGACTCTTGATTGTCGTGAAAATCTCGATGATTCAAATACGGACACAGGGTACCAAAACAACAGTAAAATCAAATTAGTATCAGTCGACGAGAGTTTTCCAATTTAGTGGAGTCACCCACGATCGGTCATTCATCTCAGTCGAACCGACCTATCTCTCGATCTTAATTCGATTTTTAAGCGTGCCGTAATGATCTCTAAAGATGAGCACGGTCAAGAAGTCGATTCCTAGTCGGATTCTCAAGTCTATTTGCCTTAAAGTCCTTAATGGCTCATCCAACTAGTCTAGTTATCTCGTAAGTGGCCAACTCAGAGAAAAACACTATAATCGCGTCGATGAAATGCCCAATTTAACCAATCAAAATCAAAGTTTGAAAATTAGGATGTCACACACTCAAAACAAAGATCTATTAAATCTTGTCTCCGGACAACGTTGAAATTGCTATGATGAGCTTCTCATAAGATCTCCTTCTTTAATCTCTATATCGCCAATTACACACAATCGCCCTCAGAACTTTACTGTTCTGTCTTCAGAAATCTGAAACTTAAACTCTCTCTCATCTGCATTCTCTTATAGAGTCTTCTGAATTTCTAAATTTGTCCACTTTGAAGCGATTTGATTTGATTTGTACTCTCGGCTCAATTCTTTCTAGAGTGATATAAAATATCATAGTCATAATCCTTAATGAGTTCCATCCAGCGACGCCATCTCATATTCAACTCCCGAGGTCTCAACTGGCGGAACGCATATGCAACAACACTATTTTGCTGCATCAACAAGGAACCAAATCCTTTAAACGACGCATCACTGTAGATCTCAACCCTCCCGGACCTAGACGGAATAGTAAACACAAGTGCGGTAGTCGGCCTCTTCCTAGGCTCTTGAAAACTACATTCGCACTTACTTGTCCATACGAACTTCCCTTCCTTTCTCGCAGTCGAATCAACCGCAACATTGACACTAAAAACCCTTCCACGGCACCGTCACGTAACACTCTCGCTATGACCCAGAAAAACTTATGATCTCGTCCACTTTGCAGTCAATCTCGGCCAATTGTTCACTGCTTCAATCTTATACGGGGTCTACGGAGATTCCTTCTCTTAAAATCACGTGACCTAGAAACGTAGTACAAGTTATCTAAAACTCTCACTTGCTAAACTTAGCGTAAGATTCAAGAGTCCTCAAGGTCTGAAATATCACATTCTAATGTCTCTTGTGCTCCTCAAAGACGCTTTGAACACCCCAGGATAACTTCATTGAGCACGATCACAACTGATTCAAGTACTCCTAAACATTCTGCTCATTAGACCCAAACAACCAACTAAGGTGTCTATCAAACCACTCGGTATCACAATGAACTCATGACTGCCGTATCAAGTGCAAGATGCTAACTTCGTATGTCTTTCTTCCCGATCCTCAACCGATGATACTCTCACCTCAAGTTGATCTTGAAGGATATCAATGCACAACCTCAACAAACCATCTTTCTACTTCACGAATAGAACGGGTGCTCCCAAGATGATGCACTTTGGAAGGTATGAATCCCCTATCCAACACTTCCTGCATCTACACCTTTAGTTCTTTTAACTCGGGTAACACCATCCGGTAAGGAGCCTTAGGGCGGCTGCATTCCGGGTGCTAATTCAATCACGAACTCTATTTCTCTTTCTGACAACAAACCTGATAATTCTTCAGAGAATACCTTAGAAAACTTATGTACCACGATTATGTTCTCCATATTCGGCTCCTCAATTGACGCATTCATTACAGCTGTCATGTAGATTTGATAATCAACACCCATAATTAAGTCATCTTCGAGTGACGAATAACAAGGATTGAAGATCCTTTCGAACTTTCAATAATTCAAAACTTTCATATGCTAACCGAACAAACTAAATTATATCAATACCACGATTCAAAACAACAGAAGCTCCTTGAGCCAAACCTTTTTATAAATGACTTCCAAGTCGTACATAAGCAAACCCTTCAAGTACAACTATAGTCGAGACTCATCTTCCTATTACTTTATTACCATAACGAAGATCCTACAACCATCTGAAAATTCTGCTGCACTACTCTGATAAAACATCTCGAAAACATTCTCATAATGATTGATGCATGGTCGATCCCTTCATGCTCCTCTAGCCATCCTAGTGGCATCCTATCTGCAGTAACAATGCTTACGCTCTCCTGAACTTACATGGACAATTCTTAACCTGACGGCCGTGCTGGCCACATTCAAAGCATGCTCTCTTTTTACCCTGACATTGGGTTGACTCAAGCCTCTTTCCACAAACTCGACCCATAATCGGTGAGTCATCTACCTCCTATCAAGGAATATCCAGCACCCTTCCTTGCATTGGGGTCCATTCCAAGTACCCCACTGAACATCCCGAAGCATGCTTCCTCTTATATGTCTTATCAACGGCGGTGACAGAAAAGCTGTGATTCCATCTGTCTATACAGGCAATCTTGTAACAAATCCTTTCTCTCTTACAGCACGGAACAAATCCCTTTCTTTTCTTACAGACACGACACACATCGATCAAGATGAGCACTGACTTTTCAATTTTACTCTTCCGGTTAGGTGAAATAGGGCACATTTCTTCTGACATCGGCCTTTCTCCCCAATCGATTTCCGTCTCTGTCTAAACTGAACATTGACTTAGATACAGAGGCTTGATCCTCGATCACAGCTCCAGATTGGGCCTCAACAGGCGCGGCAACAACAACGGTCACCAAACTGGCAGCGGTAGAAACGACGGCAACAGCAACAGCTTGGTCCTGAACTCACTGACCCAACAAGCTTCCAAGGAATACTAGCGCCGAAACGATCCCATCGAACCTAGGATCATTCGATGCTGTTACACTCTAAGTACCGACTTGCGGCGGTACTCTCACACACACGCTGGACTAAGCCTACGCTCTACCTCGGGTACCAACTCTTGTCAGCATCCTATCCCGAGGTACAGGTCCTACCGACCTTCTCCAAGGAGTTCTCCACTCCTGGTCACTCATCCTACAGGCTCTTTATAGACACCTGTTTTCCGATCCCAACATCAGGTTAGAATTTGAGTGACCCCACAAACAAGCTACCAATCAGCTATCATTCACATGCATTAGCATATTAAAAGCCATTCCTACTAACTATCCCATGACTCATCACACCTTATCACTCCATACTCAGACCATGCTCTGATACCACTTAAACGGGGTTGTCACGCCCCGAACCCCGAGACACGTGAACAACCCGCCATGGTCCTGTAAATGCGACATTCCCAGTTAGTGTCGCCGACCCCATTCATTTTTATTGCACATGCGGAAGCGAAACAAATCCCTTGACAATTAAATACGGGATAGAAAAAGCGGGAAGCAAAATCACAACATAACACTTTCATAATTCAACATAATTACAAACAGAGGTCTACGGCTAACAACCTACAAAAGACTGGCTCTTAAAAGGAACTATCCTAACGACCTACAAGTCGGACACGCTCTCAATTCTTATGACTTCGCCTCTGCAACTCCCGAATGCCAACCAAAGCTATCTAGCCGCTCCATCCACCTAGGGACCTGAAATTTTGATTCCCCAAACCGGGATGAGACAATGTCTCAGCAAGTTCAACCCCTAAACTCCTATTAGAAAGAAAATATGCCTCGGGTGGCCTAACCACATCACACGGATGCTTACCTCGCATTCTTGCCTTCCTGCGGAGTTAGTACAATTCATATCCCTCAAGCACTAATAATGATAAGACGGTAAGCCATCGAACACAATTAATTTCACTTAACTTCACAATCACAACAAGCATTCCATGTCATCGTTATCCTTTGCCACACAAGGGCACAACCTACACGCAGTCGGCTATCTACTAGCATTACGGCGTTTTAGGAGAATAAAGGTCCGGTCGGCCTCGCCACTACTACGACCAAGCCACGTCGTTCTATCGACAGCATTTCTAGAATAATAAAGGTCCGGTCGGTCCCGCCACTACGCGTGACCAAGCCACGTCGTTCTATCGACAAAGCATTTCTAGAATAATAAAGGTCCGGTCGGTCCCGCCACTACCGCGACCAAGCCACGTCGTTCTATCGACAGCATTTCTAGAATAATAAAGGTCCACCGTGTCGGTCCCGCCATAATAAAGGTCCCGTGATCAAGCCACGTCGTTCTATCGACAGCATTTCTAGAATAATAAAGGTCCAGTCGGTCCCGCCACTACTGCGACCAAGCCACGTCACTCTCTTGACGGCATTTCTAGCAGAATAAGGATCCAGTTGGCCTAGCCACCACTGTGACCCGAGTCTTTCAATTAGCACACAACAATTCAATAATCAATTGCACAAATCATCACTCAATTTGCAATATCAAATAATCAAATTCATAATCTGAATACACAAAGAACGATCAGCACGAAATTCGACAATTTAGGGTCCCAACATAATTTTCGGAATTTATTTAATAATTAAATTTATTCCGAAAATTAATTAAATAATAATATCCCTATCTTTCACAATCCACGCTCAATTTATAATATCCAATCATCAATTTCAAAATCCGATTACAAAGAAGCGATCGGCACGAAATTCTGAGCAACCGGGCTCAAAAACAACTTTTCCGTTTTTTTTTTTTTTAATATAAATAATATTTTAATAATTTCGGAATTAATATGATATTATAAATTTCCAGAATTTCGAAACAATTAAATAATTCAAAATTAAAACCCTATTATGTCCCATCAAGGTTGATTATTAAATAAACTCTCTTAACCTTTAATTAAACATACTTTAAATTAAACAAACATCTTAATCTAATTCAAAATTAAATAAACTAAACTAACCACCTAAATACACTTAACATAAACTAAACACCCATAAAGCATCATTAACCTTCTAATTAGGGTTTAGTGAGGTAAACTCACCGGATTAGCGAACCGAGCGGACCAAAACGACGGGGACGACGCGAGGAACAATTCTTCCCAAAGCACGGCTCGGGTTCGGGGCCCGGAAACAGCCCAAAACGGGCCTTGAACAGGGCTGGAAACCCATTTTTCCAGCCACTGTTCGTGGCCAAACGAAGCTGCTCCGGCGGCTAGGGCGGCGAGGAGAGGCCGGCGGAGGGCGAGGGGGACGCCGGGGGAGGTCCGGCGGTGCTGGGCGGTGGCCGGAGCTGGTTGGACAGGGCGGAACGGGCTGGGTCGCGCGGCTGGGAGAACGCCAGGCGCGAGCGACGACGGCTGGCGGAGCTCGCGGCGAGCTGCGGGCGCGCGGGCGGCGTCGCGGGCGTGCGACGCGGCGGCCGAGCGGCGGTGGCGGGGACGACGGCGTGCGGGCGGGAGTGGACGGCCATGGCTGTTCCAGCTTCTTCTTCTCTGAAATTTCTTTGACCTTTGTACAACCATGGAAAGAGGAGGGACGGGAGAGGAAGGAGGAAGACGGAGGGCATGCGGCCAAGGCGGGCGGCGATGGCGGGTGCGGACGAGCGGCGGGAAGGCGGCGTCGGGGCCGGCGGCTTCGGTCCGGCAAATTTTTCTCCCCCTCCCTCCAAGTCCCAAGGAAGAAGATGAAGATTGAAGTGAGAGGTTTTTTGGGGACCAATCAGCATTCCACACTTGTCAACACCCCATTTGCTTTGGCCTCAACCATGACATAAGCTTACCTCACATTCCACTAACTTCAAATCTCCCACAACAATTCTCCAATGGGTCCAATTTATTTTTCCGCCGGGGTCCAATTCTTTGTGCAACAATTTCTTCAATTCTACTTAATTCTCTTCAAATTGAATCTTAATCCCACTTGAATTAAATCAAATTGAACCCCATTGATTCATTCAACATCTCATCAATCAAATTTGTATTTTTCCTTACCACGTGGCGTACTTGCATCCCAATTTCACAATCTCTAGCGACTAAACGAATGAAAACGCCCTATTTATCCAGTCGAAATTAAAACCCGAAAATTTGGATGTCACAATGAGACTTTTCCACCATTCACTTGATTGAGCTTTATGAAGCAATTTGAATCTCCTGTCATGTGTCTCGAGCATCCCTTTATCCGGTACCATTTCACATTTTTCTTGATAGTGACTGCGTATAAAAAGAGACTCAAACTTTCTTTGGTACCCATATTTTCTTGGGTCCTTTTGAGTTAGTTTGATATACAGTTTTTGCCCAGACTTTATTGATGAGTCTCCATATCATAGGACATTCTTTCACAAAATGATCTGCACTATTGCATTTAGAACATTTAAGAGCATTGCGACCTACTGGTTTTACAAAGTTCCTTTCAAAATGATTTTTGTAAGCCTTTCTTGAAGGTCTTTGTTTAATTCTTTCTTTTACTTTAGGAAAATCGATTAAAGGAATAGTTTCAGTAGTCATTCCTAAACCAGATTTATTGAAATAAGGTCTTTGAGAAAGTATTTTTTCAAGTTTTTTAGATCCCAGAGAAAATCTTTTGGAAATATTTGAAATGTCATTTTCAAAAATACATTTTCTTTTAAAAGATTATCTTTGCTTTCATTGATAGAAGAAACATTCTAGTCTAAGCATTTCACTTTTTCTTCCAAAACATTCTTTTGATGTTTTAAAGCAGAATTTTCCTTTTTGATTTTGGAAATTATTTTAAGAGAAGTCTTAAGACTGAAACATAATTCATCAATATATTTTGAAACTTTAACAGGATTTTGAAGTTACTTACCTCGAATTCACTTTCGAATCAATCGGAGTTTGATTTTGAACGATTATGCCATCAGACATATGTTGGCATAATCATCATCACTTTCTTCACATTCAGTATCACTCCGTGTCTCGCTTTAAGAGCCTTTCGATACTTTTCAGTTTTTCCTTTCTTCTTTCTCAAAAGAGGACGGGTTGGGTCTCGATATGTCCTTTTTTTGCATTGAAGCAAACAACATCTTTGTTTGATTCATCATCCTCAACAGACTTAGCCTGTTGCTTTTGAAAACCTTGTTTCCTTGGATTGAATCTTCTAATCATAAGAGCAAGCTCCTCATCGTCCATATCTTCTTCAGAATCTGCAACATCAGAATCATCATTGGATTTTAATGCAATGGATTTCTTACCTTTAGGGTCTTCGTCTTCATTGATTCGTTCTACTTCATAAGACTGAAGAGTTCCGACCAACTCATCAACGAGATAGTGGCATGATTCTTTGAGTTTCTCGATTGATGTCTTTATGTGATTCCAATCCTTGGAGAGTCCTCATGATAACTTATTTACTTTCATGGAATCAGAAACTGGTTGACCTTGATTCTCCAGACCATTTACGATATCTGTAAAACGACTAAACATGTCAGTTATAGATTCTCCCATTTTCATCCCGAAGGCTTCGTATTGACCGAGGAGTATATTGACCGGTCTCTTTCACACGATCTGTTCCTTCATAAGTAATGTGTAGTCTATCCCAGACTTCTTTGGTTGTATCACAAGAAGATATTCTGTTATATTCAGTAAGTGATAAAGCACAATATAAAGAATAGATTGCTTTTGCATCAAGAGTTTGTCTCTTGATTTTCTCTTCCCCGACTCATGTCATTTGGTCTCAACAGTTTCCTTTCCTCTTTAAAACAGATGCAGCTTTAGGAATGATTCATTTCTCTACAACGTCCCATTCCAGAGGATCATTTGATCTAAGAAACACCTTCATCTTGTTTTTCCATATGTTGTAGTCCTTTCCATCAAAGTAAGGCGGTCTCGTGTTGCTTTGCCCTTCTACCAGCCCTGGAGCCAACATACTAGCCATGGATCTTTTACTCTGAAGTAAAATACTTCAAACAAAGTGAGCACACGAGCTCTGATACCAATTGATATAGCTAGCATAAGCACCTAGAGGGGGGTGAATAGGTATATAAATATTTTTCTCGTTAATCGCACAATATTGGACAGTTAATAGAATTGAGACAATCAGTAATCAAGGTAAAACTGAGATAAGGGAAGAGAAGATTAAATACAAGGTTTATAGTGGTTCGGCTTATTCTAAGCCTACGTCCACTCTTCCGCACGACACCAATTGGCTGGATTCCACTATGAACAAAAGAGGAGTTACACCCGGCTCTTCCTTGATTCCACAGTGTAGATGATCTACTACACCTCCTCAAGGTCTAGTACAAATATAGACTCTCTTTTGAATACAATGATTCGCTCAAAGAATGTCTCAACAACAGGAAGCTTTCAGACTTTGGAATTTTTCTATCGCGCACACACTTAACAACTAATACGTCTTCTTTATATACTCCTTCATGCCAGCATACCCGTTGGAACTTACCAAAGGAATTCCTCCAATCTACCCGTTGGACGAAATCAATTAAGAAGATCAATTAAGCTATTAAAGGAACGTGTCGATAGCCCATCAATCCTGCTCGCCCATACAATCAGGATCTCAGTTTCCATAAGTAAAACCTTCCAAGAATATCCAAACAATCATCGGATCTTCAATCATCGAGTCAATCTCGATCAATTAAAGGATTCTCGTTATGTCTTCTCCAGCCACGAGGTCTTCTCCGGTTGATAAGGTCATCCCCTTAACGAATCATCCAGATCTGGATAACCATTCTTCAACGGATTAGAGACTGCCAATGAGAATAGACTTTGAGTCTTGAGTCCGGCTGTCCGGAGGTCTTTGGACTTTAAAATAGAAGAGTCGCAAAACCTTCAGACTAGACTGAAAGAAATGTTTTGTCAACTTCAAAACACTTCAAGAAGATTTCTCCAACAGCTGGCCCTCGTCTGGCCAGTCGCCACTTCAAGAAGAATAGGAGAGAGAAAGGAAGAAAAGAAAAAAAAAAGGAAAAAAGAAAAAAATATTTCAAAATTAAAAGAAAATGATTTTGAGTAGAAATTTTGAGTACGGTACCAAACGCAATTGTATTCAATTAGAAATTTTGAACTGTTACTAAACAACTTAAAATGCTTAAAAATTGTTCTTGGGAACAAAATAAAAAAGAATAATTTCTGATAAAAAATTGTTCCCGAGAGCATAATCGTTACCAAACGCACCCCAAATCTCTTCACAATTCCAAGAAACCGTACAAAGTGCAAATGCAACAAAAGGGACCGGAGTGATAAGACCAAGCAATCAAAACATAAACAAAAGTGAGAAAATATTCAGTAGTATGTGTGAAAGCTATTACGAGCATCTAGAGGGGGGTGAATAGGTGTAAAAATGAATTTTTGAGATAAGTGTTCTGATGTAGCTAGTATAAACACCTAGAGGGGGTGAATAGGTATAAAAACAATTTCTCGAGATACGAAAGCAATACTAGGCAACCGATAGAAAGGAAGTACTCTTTTGCTTAACTAAAATGAATTACGATCAAGGTAAAGTAAAGAGTAGGGAAGAGAAGATTAAACACAAGGTTTATAGTGGTTCGGCTTATCCCAAGCCTACGTCCACTCTTCCGCATTGACAGCCTATCGGCTGGATTCCACTATGAACAAAAGAGATGTTACAGCACAGCTTTTCCTTGATTACACAGTGTAGATGTTCTACCACACTTCCTCAAGGTTTCTCACAAATATAAACTCTCTTTTTGCGTACAAGATTTTGCTCAAATGAATTGACTAAATAACAAGGAGCTTCAGACTTTGGAATTGTTCTTTTGTGCACTTCTTAAACAACTTAAAACGTCTTCCTTATATACTCCTTTACGCCATCATACCCGTTGGCACTTACCAAAGGAATTCCTCCAACCTACCCGTTGGACGGAATCAATTAGGAAGATCATTCGAGCTATTAAAGGAACATGATGATAGCCCATCAATCCTGTTCGCCCATACAATCAGGATCTCGGTTTCCATAAGTAGAACCTTCAACGAATATTTCGCCAATCAACAGATCCTTAATCTTCGAATCAATCTCAATCAATCAAAAGGAATCCGTTATGTCATATCCAGCCAAGAGATCTTCTCCAGTCGATAAGGTCATATCCTTAATAAAACATCTAGTTCTGGATAGCTTTTCTTCAACGGATTAGAACTGTCAATGGGGATAGACTTTGAATCTTGAGTCTGGCTGTTCGGAGGTCTTCAGACTTTAAACAGCAGAGTCTGCAAACCTTCAGACTAGACTGATGGAAACGTTTTGTCAGCTTCAAAATATTTCAAGAAGATTTTTCCAACATGTTCAACACTAATCAACAATAGATGATGAAAAAGAAATTAGGCTTTTGTAGACAAAATGAATTACGATTAAAGTAAAAGAGTATAGAGAAGAGAATAAGAACACAGAGTTTACAGTGGTTCGGTTTAATCCAAACCTACGTCCACTCTTCCGCACTAACAGCCCACTGGCTGGATTTTACTATGAATCAAAAGAGTTGTTACAGTAAAACTCTTCCTTGATTCCACAGTATAGAGTCTCTGCTACACTTCCTGTCACGACCAAATTTTCGGGTGTGAACCACTTAGGATTTGGCTAATTGATTGTTAAGCCTATATTTAACTCGGACTCTCCCAATCTCATACCAATTCGCAACTTAGGTTCAAGTTTATAACATGCAAATGATATTTCAATTAGAAGTCGCCACTAATCTATTTTTGGTGGGTCGATTAGAAACCCAAGTAAAGTAATGGGAGATTTACTTTACTCCTACGAACCAGAAATTATGAGTTCGGGGACTTGGTTATACTAGACTTTTCTAACGCCCTTTCGGTACCTTTCTCTTTTATTTCAAAAAAAATGTTTTGCAGGCAGCTTGGATTAATTTTAAATCTAATTCCCTAACATGTGAGGCGATCATGCGGGTGTGCAAACTACTAATTTAACACCCAAGTAAAGTAGTAAATAAATTGCAGGACTTACCTTAAAGCAACGAAAACATCTGCAATGTTAAATTAAAATCCACATCAACAACCCTACATATGGTTTCTAATTAACACGTAATTTCTTTTTTTGTTTTCAAAAATCATGCAATATGCAATGCCATATTAGCTAAATGACTTAATTCTAATGACGTGTAATTTCTAGCTAAATGGACCTAATAACAGTCACTAAATGGCATGCATTTCATGAATATAATTCTAAATGACATGCACTTGATTTTTTTTTTTTTTTTTTGTATTTTTTATGAAATCACTTAAAATAAAAATCTAACTAAAGTGAAATGCTATCTATTCTAAATGCCTTCTAAACATGCATTTAAAAATAATAATCTACCATGCAATCAATTCTAATCTATATGGAATGCAAATGCAATTTTTTGTGTTTTCGGGATAAATAGAACAACTAAAAGATAAAAACCAAATCATTCATGGTCATCAAAGATATTATCCATTGTTTGAGTTTGGAAACGATATCTATCAAACCTGATTGCTTCGCTAATAAAATCGATAAATTGATCTTAAGCCTTAAATATCAAGATATCGATTTTATTCCCGCTTAATTAATTATTCAATCTAAAGCCTTATAGATGGAATAAAAAATCATAGTGCGGTTGCGAATTAGGAAATAAATCCTAATTGAAAGTTATGTCTATCACTCACAGATATGAAACTAGATATAAATAGACATATATTTGGCAATAAAATATCCAAATATACTAGAGTTGTGCACCTTACCTAATTTGATGATATTCTTCCCAAATTTGGACCAAGTGCAATCGGACCGAGATTTCGACCAATTTTTTGACAGCAAATGGCAGCAAGGTTATGTGCACGACGACGATGCTCCACGGTGGTGTGGTTGGCAGGGGTGCTTGGCAACGTATCGTCTATTCTTCCCTCAAAATTTGTAGCCGCCACCTTCCAACCTCTTGTCGGTCTACTCGCCAGAAACTATTCTTTTGCTTGCATGAAATAAAATTATAACACCCGTAACGTTACTAGAAAATCTGGAAAAACGCCTAAAAGAATAAAAATCTACCGAAATTCTTATGACTCCTCTTTGACCGTAGACTTCGGGGCGAGTGGTGATGTCCAGAGAGCACACTTGCGCATGAGTTGGCTTTTGTGGATGAGCCTGGACAACCATAAACTCCATTGTCCCTCTGCTACGTCCACATATATGTCCGTGTGTTGTAGAATGCAAAAGTGGAGAAGACGTTAATATGGTGATGATCAAAATGTGGGATCATCCATGAGACTACGCTTAAATAAATAAATAAAAGACATATGGCGAGATTTTAACCAAAGAAGAAGCCAAGGCGTGAATCACATATCCTATTCTGCATGTGTCGTGTTCCCTTCACATCTCTGTGCTGAGCGGGGGTTCATCAGGAAGCAACAAGCGTCTCATGGGAAAATTGCTGGCGCCAATGTGCTTGGTTCATCTCAAGGAACACCAAGCTTCGTCAATGGGGGTTAGATCAGATCGGATTTCGCCGAGGAGGGACACGGCAGCTCTTCGCGTTGTTGATGTTGTGGGAGTTCGGAATTAAAACATACGTCTTCCACTTGAAGCGGCTTTGAAACTAGCGTGTGGCAGCAACAAGGGCACAACAGCAATCGTTGGGGTGCGTGATGGCTAATCCAAATATTGACTTCCAAACTTGAATCTACAAACGTTGGCTTGAGGATCAAAATTGGGGCTCAGCGTGGCAGTGCACGGCTTGCGGTCTACGCTATCGGCAATGGCGGGCGTCTCGGCACAGTGCCACGAATGGCGTTGGGAAGCAACGGGAGGTAGCAACTCGAACTCGGTTCAGCAACAGTAACAGCTTGGGCTTGCGGCAGTGATGGAGATGCTGGCGTCGCGGGCAGCAAGCAGCAGCGTCGTCGTCGGTGTGGGCGTGACGATGACAAGGCTACTCTCTCTCTCTCTTCCCAATTGTGGCCTTCAGAAAAGACAAAGAAACTCTATTTCTCTCTTTTTGGTGCCGTCCCCATTCTTCTCACGATATTTCCTCTCAATGTGCCCACTCACGATATCTCTACCCAATAGCCATGTTTTCAATTGCTTGGCCTCCCCGAAACCCTATGCAAATAACCTATTTATAGGCCGCGAATTAGGGTTTTTAATCTTTTCAAATCAGTATTCACAAAAATTCTTTTTCCAAATGCAATATTCATTTTTCCACTTGCTCTATCTGAAAAATTTCATCATATTTCGGAAAATTTCAAATTCTTATATTCACAAGATAATTTTCGATCATAAAAAAAGGGGCTTAGGCCAATTTGCTAGCTTCGTGGGCTTAGTCCAGCCTGTCAGTTTAAAGCTCAGAACTACTAATTCAAATCCATCCGCCACCGGTCCAATAAATGCAAAAAATGCAAATGCACCTAAATCTATATGTTATGCAATTAATTAATTAACTAATATTTTTTTAGGGGTTAAAATTAATCCCTAATTTTTTAATGAATAAACAGGTCGTCAAAATTTAGGTGTCAACAATTCGTCAAGGTCTCACAAAGATATAGACTCTCTTCTGAGTACAAGATTTCGCTCAACAATTTAATTAACTAAGAACAAGGAACTTCAAACTTTGGAATTCTTCTATCACGCACACACTCAAACAACTGGAACATCTTTCTTATATACACTCCTTCATACCATCACACCCGTTGGCACTTACCAAAGGAATTCTTCCAATCCTCCCGTTGGACATAATCAATTAGGAAGATTTCGAGCTATTTAAGAAATATGACAATAACCCACCAATCCTGCTCATCCATACAATCAGGATTTAGGTTTCCATAAGTAGAACCTTCCAAGTATACTTTGCCAATCAACGAATCCAATATCCCCGAATTAATCTTAATTTGAATAATGGATTCCGACATGCTATATCCAGCCAAGAAATCTTCTTCAGTCAATAGAATCAAATCATTAACGAAACACTCAGTTCTTGATAAGCCTTATTTGATGGTCTAGAAATTGTCAATGAAGATAGACTTTGGCTCTTAAGTCTAGCAGTCTGGAGGTCTTCAAATTTTGATGAAAGAGTCTGCAAGTCTTCAGACTAGACTGATGTAAACTTTTTGTCATCTTCAAAACACTCAAGGAAGTTTTCTCCAACAGTATGTGCACCCCACGTCATCCGTTGACCTGGTGCGCACGTACCACTCAGGTATCGACATGTGTCACGTGGGACCCGCTGGAAAATGGAGGGGTGGGCTCGGCTCGCTGCATAAGAAAATACAGGTCTGAACACATGTTCTCTTTCCCCTTCCATCGTTCTTTCCTCCCAAGGAGAAAGAAAAGCCATTCCAAGCAAGCGAAGCTTTCAAATTTTGAATCTCTGGTTTCGCTCTCATTTGCTACCCCGCACTCGTTGTTGCTGCTCCGACATTGCATTTGTCAAGTGGCCGTTCCCCACCATCGCTTGACGCTCATTATCTCGCTCGCTGGTCATGTCGCTTCCTTCGTCTCTGCTTCAGCACTCGCTCTTTCCTCCGTTGCTCGCTCCATCTCTGCTTTGGTGCCGCTTTCCTTCACGCATTAATCTGCCTGGGTGCCAAGACTTTGGGGATCCCATTTCTGCAACCACCTGCAGAGCAGCGTCGACGCCTTCCAGGCCGGTTACGAGATTTGTGGGATGTGTACACACAGAGCAAGAGCAGTAGATTCCCCAAGTTCTGGTGCAACGGCTTCCAAGCCAATTACAAGTTCTTGACGAGTGACATGCCAGGCGTTCGCAACGTCGCCATTTCAGAGATCGCAAAGATGTCCTTTTGTTCCTTCACCTTCTCCGATCCTCTGCTCATTCTCGTCCTGCGGTAACCCATCCTCACCCTTCAAAACCCCCTTCTTCTATAATGCTTTCGTCGCTAGCTTCATTTGCTTGCAGAACTTTTAGTGCTAAGAAGTTGGGCATTTCTTGTGAAATTTTGGGAGTTTGGTCGCCGACTTGTCCTTTCGAGATTGGATGGAAGTCATGAGTTTATGAGGTCTTGGTTCTTGTCATTGAGCCCTCTAAAGGACGTCGTTAGTAGTTTAACCACGTCGAAGGAGCTTCTGAAAGTTCTTTTTCGGGTCGATGGTCTCGAGAAGCAACATAAACTGACTATAGCCCTCGTCTCAGCCTTAGGAGTCGAGCTCGATCGTTCCATCATCCAGGTTGAGCAGTTGATCCATGAAGAGAGGTCTCATTATCACCAAATTGATTTCCTCATGAAGCATTTCGCAGAAGAAAAAGGCGTCTTGGAGAAGAAAGGAGCGGGAACAAATTCGCACTGCCATTTACATATGGCTGAGGAAGTCGACGTGGAAAAGAAATTGAGAAGACAAACGGAGAGACTAAACAAGAAGCTTGGCCAGGAACTGACTAGCATGAAGTCATCTCTTTCCAAGGCGATGAAAGAGCTCGAGAGTGAGAAGAGGGCTAAGGAAATAATGGAGCAGGTCTGCGACGAGTTAGCGAGAGGGATTGGAGAGGACCGGGCGCAAGTGGAAGAATTGAAGAGAGAATCCGCCAAAGTTCTTGAAGAGGTGGAGAAGGAGAGGGAAATGCTTCAGCTAGCGGATGTTTTGCGCGAGGAGAGAGTGCAGACGAAACTTTCAGAGGCCAAGCACCATTTTGAAGAGAAGAATGCCGCCGTCAAAAAGCTGAGGGCTCAGCTCGATGCCTACATGAGATCCAAAATGAGTAAAGATGAGAATTCTCCGAAATCAGAGAAAGCCAAGGAGCTCGAGGCGTTCTTGAGCGACAAGATCAATCTTGAATGCGCTGAAAACGAATTATTTCGAGAGAATAAAGAAGCTGATGGAGAGGAGTGCGAAAAAAATGAATCCGCAGAAAGTGATCTTCATTCGATCGAATTGAACATGGACAACAACACCAGGAGCTACAAGTGGAGCTACCCGCACGACGATACTAATCAAGTACTCGAAATGGGTCTCGATAGATAATGAGTTCAACTTCAATGGGAGGAGATCTTCATCCGACAAAATTCAATGGGAGAGCATCTCCTTAAGAAGAGGAAACTCTAAAGGGGCGAATCTTCACAACGATGCCAGAACTCATGACAACCTGAATGGGTTCGACGCAGGGAGACTAATAGAGTTTATCTCGCCGGCTAAAATGGACAGCAACAAGGAAGACGAAACCAGAAGAAACAGAGCGCTCGCAGGCCTAAAGGACCATCAGCTGTCGAATTTCACCAGTCCGATCAGGCCATGGAGCCAGTCCTTGCCTCTGCAAGATCACGGCATGGAGAGTTGGACTGTGGGAGAGAGTAATGAATGCGAAATCAAAGCGAGTCAGGATTAAAGAGTTTTTTTCCTTCTTCCTTTTGCGCTCATCTCCATGTCAGGCAGGGAATACTAGAAATTGCTAGCGAACGATGTCCTCACGTTAGTCCTATTTGAGAAACTATAATTGTATATGTGTTGCTGGTCTAGTGCTGATGTTAAAAACCATCCCAATTCACAATTTTAGTTCTTGCTGCTAAGTACCATGTTGATGTTGCTGCTGTCCCAGTTTGCAAGACTGGTGTCATATGCCTGAAAGAACTTAAAATAAACTTTTCCACGAGATTTATGATCAACATGAGAGAATAATTCCACCTATGCTCTTCATCATTCCATGTGCTCCTTAACAACTCATTTCATCGTCAATCGGCTGAGCAGATTCTCGCGGGAGGGCCGCATTTGTTATAAGACAAATTGCTGTCGAAATAAGACCAGTGCATGGAACTGGAAAATATTGAAACGGCGAAACCCCAACACCCCCTCCCCCCAAAAAAAAAAAACAAAAGAAAAAGAAACTTGTCACTTGAGCTACCGAAAGAGAAGATCGAATTAATTCATGAGAAAAGTCATTAATGTTCTTATTTCATTGCCAAGATACAGACTAGTTACAAGAGTCCTACTGCACAGAATTGAGGTTGGGACACCTCGAGTGCCATAACTTGGCACGGAGGGACACTTAAGTGCCATAACTTTAAAATGGTACACTTAAGTGCCATTATCGGAGTAAAATGGAACACTTAAGTGCCAATCCGGCCAAAAACCGGCCAAAATGCAGACGTGGCATTTTCCGGCGACATGCTTAACCGATGTGGCAATTTTTTTTAAAAAAAAAGCACACGTGGAGGAGGAAAACGACGTCGCCCCATCCATTGTGCATTTGGCCAAACTAAACGACGTCGTTTTTCCTTAGTGTTAAACGACGTCGTTTTGCTTATTTGGATTTTAACCTTTCGTCAGTTCACACCAAGTCTGACGTCCTCTCCATCCATCACCGTTCAGCTCGCCGTTCGCTCGCCGTTCGCGGTCATCGCCGTCGCGTCGTCGCCGTCGTCGATTTGCTCAGGTTTTTCTCTTCTTCCTCTCCCCTGTGGTGATATTAGGGCTCCAACTCGTTTATTAGGGCTCGGACTTGAAATTTGGGGGTCGGCTGGGAAAGCTCGGGCTTGGTGTGAGATTTATGGCTCAGATGTTGATGCTACAATTCTATTAGGGGGTTCAAATTGACAGTTTAGGAGCGGCCTTGAAATGTAGGCTCGGTGTAGGGCTTGGCCAGGAGAAAATTAGGGCTCGGTGTAGGGCTCGACGTCGCCTCATCCACTGTAATGTGTGATTCATTCAGGGTGTTGAATTGTGATGTGCGAAAGTAATTTGTAGTGGTCGGATGTGAAATGTGCGATGGTGATTGGTGATTGTTAGGGTTCAGAGTATTGGACTTTGGACATGTTCGAATCGAAGGTTGTGGGGATGGGGACTTCTGGATATTTTTTTAATAAATTGCATTGTTGAGGACCCATGCTGAGGAATCTCTCCATATTTTAAAGGAATGCGACGGCATAATCAAAGTAGTTGTCGGGTCCCATCTTTATTTGTCCTTGTCCTGAGGCCTCTTTTCAAGCTGCAGCTGTCGTCTGATCGCATCTTCCCTCTCTCTTTCTTCTTTTCTTTTCTTTAATAAAGAGTGTAGGGACCTCCACTTGCAATTGTCTGTCCTTTGTGAATGTGGTCCCAAAAGTTAATTGTATATTTGTCCTCTTTTGTTGCAGAAATGGCTCATGATAAAGACTATGTTGCTGTCATCGTTTACTACGGTGGAGATTTTGTGATTGGGGAGGATGAGTGGGAGTATGAGGGGGGGAATGAGGGTACTATCTTTGTAGATATAAAGAAGGCATCTTATATTGGATTTGTTAGGGATATAGTGACATTTTTGCCTTGTAGAGTACAAAAGTTATTATACCGTGTTCCTGGGAAAGGCTTGAGAGATGGTTTGAGAGTTTTGGAAGATGATAATGGTTTTAGGGATATCTTATATCATTATCTTCATGGCGAAGAGGCGAAAGTATTTGTTGAAAACAATAGTGATGTGAGGACGAAGATGATGACAGAGATAACACCCAAGTAGGAGAAGGAGGAGATGGTATTCAAGCTAGTATTGAGGTTAGGGATGAAGCAGGGCATGATGGGGGATGGGGAGGAGAGAGGCGCAGATGTTGTTCATCAGAGCGATTGTGACATAGGTGATGTCACCATCACTAAATTAGATTGGGAAGTAGCTGAATCCAGTGACGGTGATGATGACGATGACGATGAAGGGTTGGCTGTTGAAGCTGAAAATTTATTAATCTTAAGTGACGCCGACGATGAGGAGCTTACACAGTCAAGGAAAAAACAAAGGGACTTTTTGTCAGATAGATTTGCAACTTTGCATGTAGCTGATGAACATCCAAACAGAGACGAAGGCCCTGCAGATGTTGGTGTTGCTGGCCAGGTCCTGGAGACAAATTATGAAGAAAGCATCGACACCGCAACTTCCCAGGACGAAGTTGAAGAAGATCAACGAGCTGTGCGTAGAAGGAAAAGTAAGTTTCCTTCCTATGATCCATCTGTTGCCTCTCCTACTTTGTCAGTAGGTATGAAATTCCATGATGCGATACAATTTAGGGAAGCTATACTGAAGAACTCCATTGCTGCACAAAGAAATATTGATTTCATTAGAAATACCAAGAAATTTGTAAGAGCTAGGTGTTTGCAGCAAAATTGTCCATGGAAGATTTACGGTGCGTTTGTTAAGAAGAGTGGGTCTTTCCAGATTAGAGCCTACCAAGAGGAACACACTTGTTCCATTAATTTTCAAAACAAAAGGGTAACAAGTGCATGGTTGTCCAAGCACTTCTTCGATCTGATCAAGGTGATGCCCGAGATGAAAATTACTAACTTTAGGATGCTGGTGAAGGAGCGTGTAGGCATCAATGTATCTAGGAATCAGTGCAAAAGAGCAAAGCAAAAGGTGATAAAGATACTTATTGGTCAGTATGCTAAGGAATATGGGCAGGTGTGGGAGTATGCTTGGGAGTGTAGGCTGCAAAACCCTACAAGTAGAGTGTATGTAGAGGTGGTTGAGAGACTGCTTCCTGATCATGGGACCAAGTTCGATAAGTTCTATGTGTGCTTTGATGCATACAAACGAAGATTTTTAGCTAGTTGTAGACGGATTATAGGATTGGACGGTTGTTTCTTGAAGGGCTTGTGCAAGGGAGAATTGTTGGCAGCGATTGGAAGAGATGCGAATAACCAAATGTTCCCACTAGCTTGGGCTATTGTAAAGATTGAGAACAAGGACAATTGGTCCTGGTTCTTGAAAAATCTGATGGCTGACTTGGAGATAACAAACGGGGAAGGGTGGGCATTCATGAGCGACCAACAAAAGGTAATGCTTGCTTTTTGAAAAATTTAGTCAATAGTTTGCTTTGTAATATGAACATGTAATTTGCTCTAGTATTTCTTACTTTGAATTATTATAGGGATTGGTTTTGGCAGTGGCCGAGTTGTTGCCCCATGCTGAATATCGAATGTGTGCACGGCACATATACGGAAATTGGGCAAAGACCTATAAAGGGGATAAGTTGCAATTACAATTTTGGCAATTAGCAAAGAGTGCAAACATGGCTGACTTTAGAATAGCCAAAGAAGGATTGCTTCAGTTGACAAAGGAAGGTTGTGCTACCCTATTTCAACTAGAACCGAAGCATTGGTGCAGGGCATTCTTCAGTGAGGAGTTCAAGTGCGATAACGTCGACAACAACATTTGTGAAGTATTTAATTCGAAGATAATAGATGCCAGATGCAAACCAGTCATCTCAATGCTTGAAGATATACGAGTTGCGGTTATGACTCGGCTGCAAAAACAAAGAGATGAGGCTGCAAAGTGGACAAGACAATATGGTCCTAGGATTGCCAAGAAATTGGATGAGAACTTGGCTGCAAGTAGGCATTGTCATCCCATTTGGAATGGAGATGACGGATATGAGATAATGAAGGGTGCAGATAAGTATGTTGTCAATCTAGGAAGTAGGAAGTGTTCATGTAGAGCATGGCAAGTAAGTGGAATTCCATGTGCACATGCCATATGTGCCATCCAGTTGAAGGGCGACAATACAGATGATTACATCGATGATTGGTACCATAAATCAAAATATCTTGCTTCCTATCAGTTCATGATGCAGCCAATTAGAAGTAGCAAGTTTTGGGAGCCCACGGATCATGAAGCACCTCAACCTTTGCCACTGAAGAAGAAAATTGGAAGGACAAAACGAAGACGAAGAATGGCGGAGGGAGAGGTCTCGGGTCAACAAAGAATGAGTAGGCAGGGTGCAAAGATAACGTGCTCTTATTGTCGCCTAGCAGGCCACAATATTAAAGGTTGTCAATTGAGGAAGCAACAACAACCGTTGAGGCAAGGTGAAGGGCCTAGTGAAGAGACAGTTGGAGAAATGCAACACAAGGGGCCAAGTGAGTCGATTGTTCTTGATCAACAAGTAGAACCCCGGTAAGTCATGAAATTTATTTTATGTTTATGTTGCTTTGTCATTTATCATAAAAATGTACATAATATCCTATTTGGCCTTGTATGTAATGTGTTTGTTAGGTCACAAGAAGAACCTCAGTAAGTCATGAAACTGAACAGCCTGTTCGAAGAAGGCAAGGTAGAAGACAGCCAGGTGAAGGATTGGCCCAAGCAGCATCACGGCCAGCTGAAGGATTGACCCAAGCAGCATCAGGGCCAGCTGAAGGATTAGCCCAAGCAGCATCACGGCCAGTGCAGTCGACTGTTCTTCAGCAGCGAAAGAAATACCCAGTGGTAAATTCAACCATTTGTATTCAGTTTTTCATTTTCTTTATATTATTATATGTCTCGATATTATATTTATGGTATCTTTTGGCCTCTTTCTCAGGTTCGAAGAAAGCAAGTTGGAACTCAACTGCCAACTGAAGGGCCATCACAAGAGCCACCTCAAGGATCATCACAGGGGCCACCAGAAGAATCACTGCAAGGGGCACCACAAGTACCACCACCAGTACCACTAGAAGGCCCAACAGAAGGAGGTGTCACTAAAGTTGAAGGGCTACATAGAAGGACAACTAGAACAAGGCCAGGTGAAGGGGCAGCTACACAAAGGCCATCTAGAAGACGCCCAGCTGAAGAATTGGTCGAAGAAGCCCCGGCTGTAGCTAAAGGGCCCAAGAAAGCAGGAAAAAGGGGCAACAAATCACAAGTTCCTGAAAGTGACGCCCCTATTCAAACAAGAGGGGCACTTGGGAAGAGGTTAAGACAATATGGCTATGGCCTTTATATAGATGAGCGTACTGGAACAGTTATTCTCAATGTAAGTTTTATTGGCTGCATTTAATTTAATTTATGCTGTAGACTTTTGCTAACAATTTATTGTTTTTTTGTAGCCTGGGAGAAGTTCAGAGGTTCTTATCTCAGGCCCAACTCAAGAATCAACGGCTGCACCAACAAAAAAGAAAACATCAACTGTGCCAACAAAAAAGAAGAGAAAGAAAGAACTAGCTCCAAGCTCCAGCTCCAACTCCTTTTGAATCAATTCGGCCTAGGACATTTGCAGCTCCATCTGAGTTAGTGGATACTGAGAAGGTTGAAGAAGAAGTTGCACGTCCAGTTAGAAAGAGTGCAAGAATTATGAATCAAGTGAAAGGCCCATCGAAAGGAGCACGAACAGGGGGTGTCGTGCATATTGATTGATGAGATGAGATGTGATAGGATTTGTGGAGCTTAGGAGTCAAAACAGTTATGTAAACGTTGATGTTTTCAAACTTGCTATGGATGGTTATCTTTTTTTTTTCTTTAGTTTGTCATTCATTGATGTTGTCAGACTTAATTTCATTATCAATGAAATGATCTTACGCTGCTTGTCAATTTATGTTGTTGTTTGTCATGGATTCTGCTTTTACTTGCTGCTGCTGCTGTTGTTGGTGTTTTGCGGTGATAGCTGGAGTGCTGGTGTATCTGGTGGTGGTGGATGGTGATGTTTGGTGGTAGTGAGTTTGTTGTTGGGGTGCTAATGTGGTGGCTGGGGTGCTGGTGTGGCTGGTGGTGATGCCCGCTGATTATGGGTTTGTGGGGGGTTATAGGCTTATGCTGCACCTACACCTGGTACAAGTGTGCAGTTTGCACATCTTACACCATGTGTACTGGTGCAAGCTAGTGCAAGGCTCAGCTTGCACTAGTACCTTGTGCAGCAACACCACCAGCATGGTGGTGGCTGGAGCGCCTAGTGTGTAGTGTGGCTAGTGGTGATGGTTGGTGGTGCAGCCGGTGGTGGTGGCTGGCGCAATTTTTAGAGAAAACCCACAAAAAAATTGGCACTTAACTGATCATATTCTAAAAAACTTGGCACTTAACTGTTCACTTTTAACTACAAGTGACACTTAACCGATCACTTTAATAATAACTTGACACTTAAGTGATCATTTTTTCATCGCGACTAGCACTTAAGTGATTACTAAATACAACTTATGGCACTCGGGTAATCACTCATGTTTGTCTTGTGTATATGTTGGTAGCATCAAAACAGAAAAGATGAGATCAAAACAGAGAAGATGATGGTAATTTAACTTATGGCAACTCCATACGACAGCACAAACAACAACAAAGCCACAATGATCTTGTGGAACAACACAAACTTCTTCGCATCTTTCAAAAAGAAAAAAAGCCTACGTTTAATCCAGAACAACACCATTTTTAACTATGGCAGTCGGAGAAACTTTTTCTCATTTTCAAGTACTTTACATTTCATCATAAAGTACAATAGACAACAAAACAACACCATAATACATGCTTGGTAACACTTTCGTTCAATTTTCATCATTGAAACTTCATTCTTGAAAGGTTTAGTTGAAGATGCTTGAGCGTGCATTGAGACTTCATTCTTGAAAAGTTTAACTGAAGACGCTTGAGCTTGCATTGAGTCAACATCGTCCAAGTCGTCCACGAACACAGATGGAGATTGCTGTCTTTTATGAAGTAGATCCAATATCACCTCTGTGGCTCGGTCAGAGAACTTCGCATCGATCCATTTGAAGTATTTGCACTTCGACGCTTCTTTATATCGGGCGCATCCATAAAATCTTCTCCCATGATTGATTTGAGTCCACGATGTTCTTCTTGGACTCGGTAACCCACAAAAACAGAAACGCTGGCCTTCTCCTTCGCTTCGGTGAGAGGAAATTGAGGCGCTGCTGCGAGTCCTGCTCTCCATTTCCAAGATTCGACGAAGGAATTTTGGGCAAATGAAAATTAGGATTCAAGACTTGGATTCGAGCACTTCAATATGGATTTTGGCCAATTTAGGGTTTTAGATTTGGGGCATTTGGGGAGACGACGTCATTTTTGGAAGATTTTGGGCTTTTATTATGCAGACGACGTCGTTTCTGGTGAGTTAGAGCCGACTCAGCTCTCCGGCGAGCCACGTAGGCAAAAAATAATAATAAAATATTGCCACGTAGGATTTCCGGCAAGGGTCGCCGGAGGTGGCACTTAAGTGTCCCACTAGAAAAAGAAAGTGGCAAAGTGTAGACATGTTTACTGTGCAACTGAAATATAACATTGCTTTCTCAACTATCAAGCAGGAAGTATTTATGAACTATGTTGCTTGCGATCAGAATTTACAATAGCCCATGAAGTCAAAAAAGTTGAACAAACAATTTGAAGTTATGGCACTTAAGTGTCCCCCCCGTGCCAAGTTATGGCACTTGGAATCCTTCCTGCATCAAGTTTAGCTAACATCGTTCCTGTGCTAATTGCAATTTCTATATCAAAATTATGGCTCATGGAAGCCCAGCCTCAACAGGAGGTACGAAGGTTTTGCAATCCAACAAGACATTGACAGACAACAATCCATGGAATCACATTCTAATATGGATTGTGATGGTTAAACTTCCGAACATTACCCCAACATTGGTTCCAACGACATCAATGCAGGTAACGAAAGTTAGCCTGATCAGATAGATTGGACACCAATTTGACAGCCTAATACAGGCTTTAAAACTTATAACCAATAATTCCAGGGTGGGAGAAATATCATTATCATATCCAACTGTGACATGAAATCTATGCTAAAGTAAGAACGTAAATATGAACATGGTTACTAGGCAAAATCAGATCACCAGCTGCGTCATGCAGCAAAGTTTCAGAAGAATGTGTGCAATTGTTGGCATGGGCATCTATTTTTTAATTCTATAACTTCCTTCAAGTCCACATGGTCACGAAGAGCAGATATATGCCATTCAATGGAGATGAAAGAGACTGGGAGATGAATTCTAGTTTGACCCGGTCAAGCAAAAAACAAGCTGCAAACATGCAGAATAGCTAACCTTTAGCATACATTGCTGTCCTCGGAAGTGGCATTCTATTTTCCCAGCAAATGGCCGCACCGATTTTCCCAATCGGCATATCAAACACCAGAATGGTCGACCCATCACCAAATCCCCAGATGACACGCTCCAGAGCCGTGGGCATGACTTTACGGTGCTTCCCAAGGTAACGACCTTGAGGATCAAAAAACAGGATTGTGCAATACAACGTATATCCATCTCTCTCTATCACCCCCGTCACTAGGAAAACTTTATATTTTCCAGCCATCACTGCCAACCAATCAACTTCAGGGCCTGCATAAGCATCAATCATGAAACATATGCAGAAGGCATGAGAAGAGCCGTGTGGTAGGATGGAATAAACGAGAGCAACATATTGAACAATCGCATGATATACAAAGTAGCCATTTGAAGAAGCTCAGAAACAGAAAATCTTTCTAAACACGGAATATGAGGACGTGAATGATAACCATTCTGGCAAAAAATTAATTTCTGAAAGAGAAATAATTTTTTTTTATTTCTATTTCTTAATGAGTTCCTAAGCAAAAATAATCATTTGATAATGATATAAAATTTCTATTCGAAAAATAGAAATTCGTTTGATAATGATATAAAATTTCTTCCTTTCGAACAACAGTTGACCAGCAGACGATAGCGGTTGGCGGCCGGCGGTGGCGGCTGCGGCGGCGGGTGACCAGCGACCGGTGGTGGTGGCAGTGGCGGGCGGCGGGCGACCGGCGACCGGCGAGGGCCGGCGACCAGCAAGCGGCGAGCAACGGTGGCCGGCAACCAGCGACCAACGCAAGCGGTAGTGGCCGGTGAGCGGCGGTGGCTGGCAATCGCGACCGGTGACCGACGAGCGGCGGTGGCGGCGACGGCCGACGGCCGGCATTTCTCATTTATGTTCTAGAAATAGAGAAGTAGAAAATTTTACTTCTGATTTCTATACCAAACCTATTTCTGAAACAATAATCTATTTCAAAAATAAAAAAATAAAATAATTTTTAACAAACAAATTTATATTCTAGAAACAAATTTTAAAATAGAAAAATTATTTCTAAAACAGAAATCAGAGGTTGTCATACACCCCTTGAGTATCTAGGGTGCTCCGAGTTCATCACCCTACAGATAAAACAAGAGACTCTGCTTCAACACTGCGAATCTTGGAAGTCGACCCACTTTCTGCACTTAGCTACAGACTCAAAGAGAGGGCCAACATCGGAAACTACGAATCATCCCATCTGGGTGAGAATGAACTACCTTAAAAAACCCAAAAGAGAACCAACGCCCACCAACCATAAAAACATGGCGGTAGCGCTAATACCTGGAACTTGCGGAACTCCTCCCTGCCCTTCACCGTGCGATTGCTGATGATGACGCCAAAGGTGGAGCCGCAGGGGTAACCACCGACGAAGGCTTCGGGGAAGACAACCAGCTGAGACCTGTGCGAAGCCGCCTCGGCCAGCAGCCTCTCCGCCTTATCTGCCATCGCATCCCACAGAAGAAGCAAAGATTAAAGGCGTCAAATTTACATCTCAGTTTCTCAACCATTTGCCAGGTGATGAAAAGAGCAGCTTTGCAGCTTAACGCTTAAGTATCATAAATCCGTATCAATAAAAAACAAGCCCTCAATTCATCTGCCCCGAGAGGGCTCAATGACAAGAACCAAGACCTCATAAACTCATGACTTCCATCCAATCTCTGAAAGGACAAGTCAGCGACCAAACTCCCAAAATTTCACAAGAAATGCCCAACTTCTCAGCACTAAAAGTTCTGCAAGCAAATGAAGCTAGCGACGAAAGCATTATAGAAGAAGGGGGTTTTGAAGGGCGAGGATGGGTTACCGCAGGACGAGAATGAGCAGCGAGAGGGTCGGAGAAGGTGAAGGAGCGAAGGGACATCTTCGTGATCTCCGAAACGGCGGCGTCGCAAATGCCCGGCACGTCACTCGTCAAGAACTCGTAAATCCCACAAATCTCGTAACCGGCCTCGAAGGCATCGACGCTGCTCTGCAGGTGGTTGCAGAAATGGGATCCCCAAATCTCGGCCGCCCAAGCAGATTAATGCGCAAAGGAAAGCGGCGCCGGAGCAGAGATGGAGTGAGCAATGGAGCAAAGAGCAAGCGCCAAAGCAGAGATCGAGGAAGCAACAGGACCAGCGAGCGAGCAAGCGCCAGGCGACGGCAGGAACGGCCGCTTGACAAACGCAATGCCGGAGCAGCAACAACGAGTGCGGAGTAGCAAACGAGAGCGAAACCAGAGATTCAAAATTTGAAAGCTTCGCTCGCTTGGAATGGCTTTTCTTTCTTCTTGGGAGGAAAGAACGAGGGAAGAGGAAAAAGAACATGTATTCAGACCTGTCTTTTCTTTTGCAGCAAGCCAAGCCAAGCCAAGCCGAGCCGAGCTTGCCCCTCCATTTTCCAGCGGGTCCCACGTGACACATGTCGATACCTGAGTGATATGTGCGCGCCACATCATCGTGGCGCGAACATGCCACCGAATATTTTCTCAACAAAAGCGCATTAACGCCAAAACGATCTGCACAAGTCAAACCACTTGGTTGTGTCTCAACTTTCCCACCAAGTGAGAGCGGTATAACTGCAAAGATATATATAAATAAATAAAAAACTGCAAGTGAGTTGATAGGGACGCCACCGCTATAGCTGGGTGAGTTCATTTGAAAAGAAGGAAAAAGGATTGACCAATCACTGGGAAAAGAAAAGGATGGATTAACAGTATTGACTAGGACATATCAGAAGAGATTCAGAGGGAAATTCCCAATTCTCTCTCTTTCCTCCCCTAAAACAAACCAGACAACATGAGCAGAAAATCACACCCCCTCCAATTCCCTTACTTTTTCTCCGAATCTCTCCAACCAAGGGGTTGTGTACTTGATGACTGAAGACCGTCACCCCAGAATCTTGACATGTCAGAGCCGACAAGAACCTAAATCATGCACTCGTTTTCCGGACGATCACGCTTCAGTGGTCTGCGTTTTCTAACTATGTGCTGCAGAAATGTGATGAAAAAGGCAACACAAATTCTAGAGGAAACTTCAAGACCATTCTCTATGCAAGCGTAGATGCACATGCATCAGTCATAACCCACACTGCACATCCGCACATGCCCGCAAGCCCACCCGGGCACAGAGAGAGAGAGAGAGAGAGAGTTCCCTGGGCCCTGAGCACTGATAACACAATCATGACCCTAAACTTTCTGATGAAATACAGGGAATGCCTGTGCATTTGAGCAATAGATTAATCACATATTGGCATAAAATCTACTCCAGGCCAGTAACCAAAAGGAGAAAACAAAAATGGAGCGAAAGGTTCCTTCTATTTCTCACTATTCTCTCAAGTCCAATTCCCTCGTGTTTAGCTATTCTTGGGCAGGACTTGGGCAGGACAAAGACCATCATATTGGATAGGCAAATATAATCTCTCAGCGTATTTCAGTCAGACCATATGGCGATGTTTCCAGCTGAGTAATGATAACAGGCAGCAATGAAACTACAGGTGTGTGATCTGCAGAGCCCTTGACACAATCTACAACTGCAAGAGTGTTTGCCTTCTACTTAAGATTCATATGCAAAGTAAGCACCTGCATGGGGGAGAACATTATTTCAAATAAAGCAAATGAACGAGAAATCATCAGTAACTCCTCAAAAGATGCAAGATGACAGTCAGTACCACTGTCATGTAACACCGTATGGGATATCACAACCCTCATATAACTATGTTAACTGGAACAATACAAAATGCTACAAAACTCGACGGACAATCATCAAGAGAGATCTCATCAACATTATTGCAGCATGCCAGCCACCCTAAGCATTTATTACCTATTTATTTCAAGACCCACCATACTGTGCCTATTATATTACAATGCCCTGGCTGAGCCATCAAAATCCCCAAAAAAGATCGACCAACTTCAAGTGCTTTCTGCTGGGGTAAGACGCCCCAATTGTTCTGCTGGGTTATTTACGTTCTTCGTGCTCCACCAAAACCTACCGTGATCAGCGGGTTGCTCTCATTCCTTCTACCATCAGTATCCTTTCTTTCTGACTGAACTTCATGAACATCGGAGGAACCAGGATTCTCCATCAAGAATTGCTCCCAGAAGACATCATTAACCCCTGCCGGCACATTAGGAGCTGTAGCTGCGGCTTGTTCTTTAGAGGAAACTGGCTCAGAAGCAACAGTTGAAGCTGGCTAGGAAGTAGTAGCCCTGGCAGGCTCAAAAACAGTCATGAGCTCAGAATTCATGTTAATTATGGTTGATCTAGGCCGTGCGCCAATATTAAACTGAATGCAGGATATAGCAGGGCTATCAGCACAACTAGTAGTCTCATCTAAATCTACGGTTGACTTGCGCTGACTAAAGTTTTCACAATCATGTGCAATGTATTCCCAGATTGAGAGCAATGATTCCAATTGATCATATAAATCTAGTATTGATGATAAGGATGAAGCTCCATCAATGCTCTCTCTTGTCAAAATTTAACCAATTCAAGGCAATCTCCCCTTCTTATCATTAAACTCCGACTAAATGAACAAATTCAAGGGCAAGACCAGGTTTCTGCAAAACATTACCTAAGTTAGACACCATATTCTCCTGTCGTTCTTCCATTATCGATAACCGTGCCCTCAAATTCTGCATCTGCAGTTCAAAGCCCTTCCTCTATTCTTCATGCATCGGTAGTTCCAACTGAAGTGATTCGTTGTTGCTTTTAAGCCTGATGGATTTAATTAATGATGGATTTAATTGGAGATGGGCTTAAGGCCCGTCCACCCAAGTTGGGCCCAAAAAGCCCGGCCCACGGGAATAGGGCCCGTGGATGGGGGAAGGTATAAAAGGGAGGAGAGAGAGAGAGATGGCACCTCTTGGCATAATGTTCATACGTACGTTCTTTTTTTTTTTTTCAACGCTCTCTTTCTCTCAAAACGCTTAAGGCGACGCTCTACTCCCTTCAAGGCCAATTCACATCATCGGATTAGAATTTCTTCCTCGATCTTCGGCATCGGTGTTTAATCTGTGGCTAACAAGGTACGCTCGAATCCGTTGTGTGCTTTACGATCGGTGATACGCGATTTTCCCGGGCTACGCTTCCGCATTGATTTAGGGGTTTGATTTAGTGTCGAATCCGGTTTTCGGGGATCCGTTATTCCCGACATTGGTATTAGAGCACTAGTTCACGTTGTCCCGATCAATTTGATGTTTTTTGGTTGATTTTTCGCGAAAGAATTCTCGGCCGTACGGATCGGGCGTGAAATCCCGACACCCGAGCGCTGTTCGGCGATTTTTCTGAGTTTTCGTTAGTCGAAAACGAATTCTGAAAGCATGGGGAGAAAGGCGACGTCGAGACGAGTCCGACGACATGTCGAACGCCGCCGTACGACGCCACACGCCCCCACACGCGCGGCCAGAAGCCGCTGCGCGTGGGCGCGACGCGCCCGCGCGGGCTATGGCCAGCGCGTGCGCCACACGCGCCGGTGACGAACCGGCACATGCGCGCCCGGCGACCGGGCGAAACGGCACGCGCCGGTCCGCGGACGTGCGTGCTGGCGTCACGCGATGACGTCTTCGAGACGTCATCCAACGGTCGGTAACCGCTCGGATGACGTCACCGATGACGTCATCGCCGACGACGTTATGGGCGGTCACCGGCCGGCGACCCGACTCCGGTGACCCAACCCGACTACCGAACGCCCGGCACGTGCGGCACGTGCCGGGCCGACGTCCGCGTGACGTCGGCCCGCGCACGCGCGCGGCACGTGCGCGCGGTTCGCTCGACGGCCTCGACCGGCGCGACCGGTCCGCGCGGTCCGATGACCCACGCCCGCTAACCCGTTGACCTGCGTTGACCGTTAACTTGACCGTTGACTTTGACCATTGACCGAAAAAAAAAAAAAAAAAAAAAAAAAAAAGGAATTTGTTTCTTTTTCATGTATGCCTATGTGGTTTATACGTAATTTTTTTTTTATTCTGCATTTGTTGCATGAATTTTTTTTGGAAAATTATGTATTTTCCCGTATGTGCATTATGGATTATAAGTGATCCATTTTCTTTAGTTCTGCATTTGTTGCAGGAACTATGATGCGTCATGCACGGATACCTGCAATCCCGAGAACGGATGAGGGAAATGCAAGACTTAAGAGGCTGATGACAGAGTTAGCTGATTATCGGTGGCATGACGGTGATTTACTATCACATGTGGTCAGGGTCAATCAGATGATACAGGAAATCATCTGGAATGGTTATCTAATGCCGGATTTTGAGAAGGTACCGGCTTTGATGAACACTCTTCCACCTGAATGGCAAGTAGTGTTAGATCGGTTATGGGAGGTCAACGTGGTCCCAGGTTATAGGGAGCTAGTGGAAGCTTTTTGTAAGAGAGTACTATAGGATTGAGTTGGCCAAAACTTCAACCCTTAGAATGAGCGCCACATGGTGTAGGGTGAATGCGCCTTGGTGGCGACATGAATGCTCTCCAAAAGTTTTTCCATGGTTGGCAAATGTGCCTTCAGTTTTTCTCGGATGTTTTGACTGATAGATTAGAAGGGACATTCCCTAATTATTTCTTAGATTAATTATGAGATGTTTTATGAGTGTAAATATCTCTTTCCATGTTGATATTTTTCTCTGTATATATTGCTTAGTGTAATATATTAGTTGTATTATGTTGCAAGTATGATTATTCTGTTGAATATAAATTATTATTTGCTTTTCATTTTCCGATTCTTTGTGGGTAGTTAGCTGTGGGTAGTTATAGAAGTTTTTGTAACTTCATAGGACTTATTTTGCATATGACAATTATATTAATAACAATTTTGAGTTAGGATTTTGGAGGATGATTGGAAACATAGTGACCTTTTGATTCGAAACCTTACTTGAAATTGTTCATTGATATAATGGGTCTGTGCAAAAGTAGATGCATAAGTGATAGGCATTAATTATTCGTGCATGTATGTCTGATGTGTTTAGACTGATGGTTTCAGCAACTAAGAACGTGATTGCTGATATGAACGGCAACAATTGTGAAATATTGAATATGAAGATTCAATATGTGCTGGAAAAGCAAGAAGCACTAGAAGCTCTTGACCATATTATGGAAGATCTTGAGGATGCTGTGCGCCATCTTGAGCTAGTAGAGGACTGCCTATCGGCATTTAAGTCGATAATAGATATTTGCAATGCTGGTTCTAGCTCAGAAAGGGCTTTGTGCTCTAAGCGCAAGCGTATTGATTCGTTCAATATTTGAGAATGCAAAGGATCAAGTCCTTGTTGTAAGAAATCAAGAGTTAACCAACACAAGAGAGGAAAACGTCCTCAAGTGAAGAAAATGTCAAGGGTGAGGTGTTACAATTGTGACAAGATAGGTCACTATGCTCGCGACTGTCGTGAGCCAAAGAAAGTAACACACCTCTTGCACATTTGAGAACTTTGCTTATGTGTCGAGTTCTGCATTATTGGCTGAATCCAATCCTTTGTGGACTGTAGATTCAGGAACGACAGACCATGTAAGGAAGGATAGAGGATCCTTCGTGAAATTCCGACGATACCAACTGGAACTATGTGGATCTATGTGGGAAATAATTTCAGAGTTGAAGTTAAAGGGATTGGCACCTGCCAATCAAACATGCGTGGTGGACGCACCTTGTTCCTACATGATGTCCTATATGCTCCGGAGATTCGTCGAAATTTAGTGTTTGTTTTGGTGTTGGTTAAGCTTGGTTCTAGTGTGAACTTCCGTAATAGAGATGTAGATTTGTATTTGGATACAAACTACTATGGTTGTGATCACTTTCTAGATGGTTTCATTGTATTATATGTTGACTGTGGTGATGTCAATATTTGTTCCCTTGTTTCACGTCTTCTACTTAATATGATAATGATGTGAATAGGGTGGCATGCTAGACTTGGTCATATGGGCCAACAACATATGAATAGACTAGCCAAAGAGGGCTTGTTGGGCAACATTGAAAAAGTCGATTTGCCCAGATGTGAGCATTGCCTAGAAGGGAAAGCGACAAGGAAACCATTTGGAAAAGGTAAAAGAGCTGAATTTCCTCTTCATTTAATCTATTCTGATGTCTGTGGTTCAATGAATGTGAGAGAAAGGCAAGGGGCTGTTTATTTCATCACTTTCATAGATGATTCTACTCGATTTGGATATGTCTATTTGATTTCTCATAAATCTGAAGCATAAGTTGTTTCAAAATATTTATGAACTTGGTGGAAAATCGATTAGACAAGAAAATAAAAGTATTGAGATCCGATCGAGGTCAAGAATATTTATCTGATGAGTTCAGAAAATTATGTGATGAAAAAGGAATAGAAAGACAGTTGTCTATTCCATATACTCCTCAACAAAATGGTGTTGCGGAGAGAAGAAACATAACCCTACCGGAAATGGTTAGGTCCATGATGGCGCATGCTAACTTACTTATCACTTTTTGGAGTGATGCGTTGTTAATCGTTGCCTGCATACTTAACCGGGTGCCTTCCAAATTAGTTATTTCCACTCCATATAAGTTATGGATAGGTAGAAAACTGGACTTAAGTTTTCTTAAGTCATGGGGTTGTGCTGCCTATAAACATGAGTCCTCTCACAAGTTTTGGGAAATTGGGTCCCAAAAGGAAATAAGAGTATTTTAATGAGATACTCCGAATACTCGAAAGGGTATGTGTTCATAGGTGAGCAGGAAAGTGGGAGTATAACTGAATTTGAATCACAGGATGTCACATTCTTAGTGGATGAATTTCCTAAGAAGGGCGAAATAGGAGAAGATTAGTCCCTATTTGAAACCTTGGATCAAGATAATGATAATTAGTGGAGTTCGTCCAAGTAGAAGTAATATGAGAAGTGATGAATTGAATTCAACTCATTCTCAATTGCAACCACATGACGAGACGACATCATCATTATCTAATCCAAGTGGGAGCATGATGGGTAATGATGTACTAAGTGTACAATCTCCCATACGGCGAACAAGTTGCCAAAATATTCCCCGTCGACGTTTTGACATTGAAGGGGAAACTTTTATGGTTGCTCCACAAGATGAGGATGAGCCAAGAAATATTAATGAGGCTCTAAATTGCCCTAGTAAGGAAAAATGGATTTATGCAATGAAAGAGGAAATGGAGTCAATGAAGTCAAACCATGTCTGGGAACTGGTTGATCTTCCAAAAGGATGAGCTATTGGGAACAAGTGGGTTCTCAAAATAAAGCTAAAGGCTGATGGCTCGATAGAAAGGCATAAGGCTCGCCTTGTGGCGAAGGGGTATAATCAACAGGAAGGAATTGATTGTGAAGGTACATTTTCTCCTGTAGTGTGATTTACTTTGATTCGCATAGTTCTGGCAATAGTGGTTAGTATGGATGTTGAGTTACATCAAATGGATGTAAAGACTGCTTTCCTCAATGGAGAATTAGAGGAAGAAATACATATGGAACAACCTGCTGGTTTCATAGTGAAAGGCCAAGAAGAAAAGGTATGTCGACTTTAGGGGTCGATATATGGCCTTAAGCAGTCGTCGAGACAATGGTATATACGTTTTCATAATGCCATAATGGCATATGATTTTACAATGATTAACGAGGATCATTGTGTATATATCAAAAGATCCAAAGATCAATTTGTGATCATATCATTATATGTTGATGATATACTAATTGTCGGAAGTAATATGGAGTTTGTTAATACTGTGAAGAATTCGTTGTCTTCCAACTTTGAGATGAAGGACATGGGTGATGTTGCATACATTCTTGGAATTAAGATTTCAAGATTGTAAACCCATAGATACTCCTATTACAAAAGGTGAAGGATTGAGCCATAAACTGTGTCCAATGACTCCACAAGAGAAGGAACAAATGAAATATGTTCCTTATGCTAGTGCTGTTGGAAGCTTTATGTACACTATGATGTGTACAAGACCTGGCATATGTTTTGTAGTTGGAATGGTGAGTAGATACCAATCCAATCCAGGTCAAACACGTTGGAAAGCCGTTAAGAGAATACTGAGGTATCTAAAGGGGACTGCTGATAATACGATGAGTCATTAAGGAAAGGATCTGCGACTCTAAGGCTATTATGATGCTGTTTGAGGAGGAGATTTAAATGAAAGGAAATCTACCTCTGGGTTTGTTTTCTTACCGAATAATGGCACCATATGTTGGAGCAGTAAGAAACAAAAGTGTATAGCCTTGTCCACGATATAAGTTGAGTTCGTGGCATTATCGCAAAGAGTATAAGAAGATGTTTTGCTTAAGAGATTATTGGATCATTTAGGTGTTATTGGAAATGCTGCAGATTTGTTATTCGTTAACTGTGATAGCCAAACAGGAAAAGTGTACACCAAATATCCAAAATATCATGGTAAGACCAAACGTATAGATACCAAGTATAATCTTGTCTAAGATATGATTGCACGAAAAGATGTGAACTTAGAGTACATACTACGCATAGAATGGTAGCAGATCCTATGATAAAGCCAGTACCTAGAGATGTGTTTTGTGGCTATATGAAATCTCTAGGATTGCGTAGAGGCTGATATACTGAATATTGCAATTTCCCTAAGTGTTCACAATTTGATGAATTTGTGTTTTCATCATTAATGCCTATGAATCTTTGTTTGATCTTTATGCATCTTAATGCTCAGTGCATTATTTTAAGTTGAGAAGTATGTCGGACAGATATAAGATTAGCCCACTCATACGGGTAATCGCCTCTATTTACTGTGTGATAAATAGAGATGAGACTGTTTTTAAGCTTATTATCTAGGTGATAATCGAGAGCTCAAGCTTAAAACACGTATGTCGCCTTAACTGAGTGTTAAGATGATGACATAATTCTTACGATATCCGAAAGTAAAATACCCCACATATTTTACTTTATTTGTCTAAGATGCCAGATGTGAGTTCTGATGAATTTTGTGAATGAGTAGATACGTGAACTCAAGTTAGACATTGGGTATGTCTGAACTATCATCTGTACGGTATTGAAAGGTGTAGACATACGCTCCATGGGAAAGGAGTTAATATCGTAATACGTATTTCATACTACGTATGCATGAGACGACCAATGAGAGTGGCAAAAGTTTGATCTCAACTTTTTTATGTCGTGTGAGACTCTTGAGGAATGAGACTCTTGAGAAAAAGAGTTCCTCAATTTTTTAGTCCCCTCATGACTCTTACTTATTCTCAAGATTTCTATTTAGTGTTTGCTATCTTAGAATGTTGCCAATGGTCATGAGTGATTCGATCTAATGGGGCATTTCTAGAAAAGCAAGCTGGACTGAAATTGAGAGTTTGAAGGAAAGAGGAAGATCGATTTTGGAGAATCACATTGTAGTTTTGTATTCACCGGTTAACCAATTATGACTGTCTTTGTGATAATTATAATTGTGAATACAATATATATATATCATTGTTTGAAAGAGATCAAGAGAGATATAAATGTGATCGATTGATCTAGGGAACTGCATACTAAATCTACTCAGGATGTGATGCCCATTATGAGCTGTTATATATTCCTAATAGATGTATAGCAACGAGCTCTCAAAGTATGCTGGTCGCACGGATTATTCACCGGTATGAATGTTGAAGAGAGGAAAAGAGGATTCTGTTTCAGCCCACAATGTTAAGTGAGAGTCTATGATGGATTATTCTCTGATGTGGCTGAGTAGGGCCTGTCCGCCCATGTTGGTTTTGGACCACCATGTGCGAGTGGGAGATGATGGATTTAATTAATGATGGATTTAATTGGAGATGGGCTTAAGGCCCGTCCACCCAAGTTGGGCCCAAAAAGCCCGGCCCACGGGAATAGGGCCCGTGGATGGGGGAAGGTATAAAAGTGAGGAGAGAGAGAGAGATGGCACCTCTTGGCATAATGTTCATACGTACGTTCTTTTTTTTTTTTTTTCCAACGCTCTCTTTCTCTCAAAAACGCTTAAGGCGACGCTCTACTCCCTTCAAGGCCAATTCACATCATCGGATTAGAATTTCTTCCTCGATCTTCGGCATCGGTGTTTAATCTGTGGCTAACAAGGTACGCTCGAATCCGTGGTGTGCTTTACGATCGATGATACGTGATTTTCCCGGGCTACGCTTCCGCATTGATTTAGGGGTTTGATTTAGTGTCGAATCCGGTTTTCGGGGATCCGTTATTCCCCTTTCTACCTCTTCCTTCAGTTCTTGTCTCTCTCCTTCAGTTAAAGGAGAAGAACTTCCCTGATTTTGGAGATTCTGAAGGGAATGGCTGTGGACTGGTCTCCGCCGATGGGTGTTCTTCAGAAGCAGTGGCTGACCTCTTATGAAATCCTCATTCACAAATTCTCATCATTCTGGGTCAATCTTTCACAAAACCCTCTCGAAAAGTGAAATGTACATTTATTGCAAGTTATGCGTTTGCATGATCACTTCATAGAAAGCCAAATCGTATCAGAAGACAGGAGCAAGCAGAAACGCAAGTAGAAAGGACTCAGAGGCTTCAAAGCTGCCAGAAATAATTCTCAATTTGTTCTAGCTTGACCGGTCCCTGTTGTACAGAAATTTCCATTGTTTGTATGAGATCTCTTGATCCAGACCACAATAAGATAACTTTGGGCACATGAAAATGCTTATCCAGCACTCATCTGGAATTTTCGAATTGACTATATTAGAGAAACTTTCCAATGATCCACAATCGTTAAACTCCAATCTTTTGATAGTCTCTCGTTCATCTAGGCCCTTAACCGCCAAAAGCCCTATGCATCCTCCAATTACCAAGGACTCCAGCTTTTTCAAATCCACTAGATCATCTAGACATTGAATCTCAGGACATTCTTTTATTACCAATTGTTCCAACGACTCTACCGAACCAAGACCCTGGATCGCAGTTAGATTTGGGCAATCAATTAGCGTCCACAACTTCAACCTCTTCAACCTCGAAAGACCAGCAAATCCCACAAGAAATTCTAACCCTTCCACTTGGAATTCAATTAACTGTTCAAGCCCATCGAGTTGAACTTCAATCCATTTACATTGGTAAATGCGTAAACATGTCAGGTTTCTCAAGTTGCAACGAAATGATAAACTGCTTATTGATTTATGATATTCAAGCGATAATGTTGACAGAGACACTGGAAGGAACATGAGGCATTGTCTGATAGGACCCTCTTGGATGAACAAAGGATGCCAGATCTTATCACTACCACCATAGCTCAAATCCACCAATTTAGTTAGGTTTGAGAGATCTGGTACCCACTGCAGCAAACTTGCTCCAAAGCTTAGGCTTATCAAACTAGTGGGAAGCTGAGGCAATACTACAAGTTCTCTGCAACGCCATAAACTCAATTTCTCTAGGCGAGGAGGTAGTTTGATAGTCACCAGAACATTTCTAATACAGGTCACTTGCATGTTAAGGACTCTCAAAAGTGACAATTTCCCAATGTCTTCGGGAATTTCCCATTCCAGAAATGGGCAATCATTGCCATGTAGCTCTTCCAACTCTTTTAGAGCGAGAATACTCCTCGGTAGCTCACTTATTGAAGAATTCGAAATGTTGAGGACTTTTAATCTACTCAGGTCTCCAATAGATTCGGGTAACTGCAAACATCGTGTTCCCGAGACATCCAACTCAAGTAGCGATTTCAAGTTCCCAATGGAGATGGGAAGTTCCACTATTTTAGTATATGATAGTAAGAGAGACTTAAGATCCTTCAGATTCCCAATAGAACTAGGAAGCTCATCAATTTCTGTATATTGCAATTTAAGTACTGACAAGCACCTTTGGTTGCCAATGGAGTCAGGTAATCTTGTGATGGCCGTACACGAGAGATCCAACTCTACCACTGATGCCACTCTCACAAATGATTCAGGCAGCTTCCTCAACCTTTTGCAATTGCCTAAATACAAGTACTTGAGATTCTCTAACCCTCCAATTCCTTCGGACAACTCTGTAAGACTTGTACACCCATCCGCATTAAAGTAAATCAGGCACTTAAGCTTTTCGAGGGAACTATCAACTGCAATCAGTCTTTTGCAATTTTTAAGGACCAATCGCTCTAAACTCAAATAGTCAGAGAAGTTTGGACTCCTGGTCATGCTGTTGCAATTTGTGAGATTGAAAACTTTCAGCTTCTTGGCAACCTGTTACCATAGCTAAAAGAGTGTAAAGGGAACGTAATATGCGAATTTAGAGGCAGTAAATAGCTGTGTTGGAACTGAGTTGTAATTGTAGTGGCTCCTTTTCCCCATTAAACCCAAGCAGACCCATTCATTTTAGTACTAAGACCTATCCAACCTGTACTGCATATCTCCACCTACATATCAGTTCAACTTCTTCCTCGTCATAAAGTAATTAATATAATCTAACTGTCAATTGTTTAGTTACAAGACCAGCTCAGTTTTACTCGTGGAAAAACTCGATCACTCATGACCCATTTTATTCAAGTGTTATTGCCTATATAGTTATGGTATAGTCAATAGGAGTTAAACAATTTAATTTACTTGTGGAAAAACTCGATCACTCATGACCCATTTTATTTAAGTGTTATTGCCTATATAATTATGGTATAGTCAATAGGAGTCAAACAATTTAACTAAGATAGAGATAAAGAAATAGCAAAGGATTGCACCTTAATTTGACTCCATCCCGTCCAGTTCTCCGTGATAGAACTAAAAGACAGGTCGAGAACTACAAGATTGCTTGGATGGAAGTTGATGGCGAAGAGCACTAGAGGACACCTATGCCAGGACATGTATCTCAACTTTGAAAGCTGATTCTTGAAGTCTCCATCAAACTGTCCCCAACGCACTTTGAGAAACCGTATGTTTTGAAGCCTTGAAAACTCCTTGCTCGTATAAATTCCTGGTGCATTTCCTTCTAAGCAGATTGCTTCAATGGCATTCTTTCTCTATCATTCAATGGTAATATAACATTAGAGTAAATGAAAAATGCCTTCTTTTTCTCTCTCTCTCTCTCTCTCTCTCTCTCTCTCTAGATTAAGAAAGGGCTCCAAATTAATAAATGAACTACTGGGAATAGTATAGAATTCAAGAGCCGATTGTATTGTTTTACCTCTTCTGTTCTTATGATATTCACGGCTGTCTCAGGATTCCACAACCTGCTCTGCTTTCTTGGATCTATCGGCCTCGTATCTCCACAAACAATTTTCCTCCCAAGATCTCTCAGTTGATCATGCATCCAGAATTTGTTGTCATTGGTTATGTTTATCAAAGACATGTTCACAAGGACTGGAATTGAATAATCTGGCCTAAACCCACAATCCTTCCACATGTAGAATGCATTCGTCTTGTCTTCATCTATAAAGAGACACGCAATGTCGAGAAAGATCTGTTGTTGTCGATGGTTGAGGGCATTGAAGCTAATCTTCAGCTTGTCCTGGACCTTCTCATGAGGTATTTCCCTCAGATCATCCAGAACATCCATCCAGAAAGCTTTGTTTTGGCGACAAAGTAATGAGCCTATGACTTCAAGAGCCAAGGGAAGTCCTCCAGTCGTATAAACCACTTCTCTTGAAAGACTGACATAATCGTCTGGAGGAGCAATTCCTCCGAAAGCATGTCCATTGAAAAGCTTGAGTGATTCAACATGATCCAAAGGATTCACTTGATACTCAACAGAGGAATCGGCTTCTAAGATGCTTCTGTTCCTAGTTGTCATGATGATTCTGCTTCCTGAGCCAAAGGAAATGTGCTTGATAGCTAGTTTCTCAAGTTGATCCTCATCATTCACGTCATCGAGCACAATGAAGACTTTCCTGTTGGAAAGTTGCTGTGCAATCAGTTTGATCCCATCACCATCATCGATTCTGTTGTGAAAGCCCGAACCAAACAGGTTAGATAATATTTGTTTCTGTAAGGCTACAAAGCCAAAGCTGCGCGAAGATTCCCATACATTTTCCAGGAAGCAGCAATGACTGAAGAGGGAATTTAGTTTGTTGAATACAACCTTAGCAAGAGTCGTTTTACCGATTCCGCCCATTCCATGGAGTAGTACAAAGCGCATGCCTCCTGAATCCAAGTCCAACAACTTCACAACGGCTTCCACTCGCTCATCCATTCCTACTAAATGCTTTGTGACATGTTTGTCTTTTATCTTCAGCTTTGTCAAAATCTCTCGTACCACTGATTCAATAAAGTTCCAGTACCTGCCACGGTAGTGCATAATCTAAGTCGAAATTGGAAATGATAACCTTGGGACACTCAGTAAGTGGCATTTTAAATTTAAATAACTTTCTAATCCTACAGTTAAGCTTACTGAATCAACAGTGCACCCCAAAGGGAGAGACATTTTAGGTGTTTTTAGAACGCGATGTCCTACGATTCTAGAAAATAATCATATGCTGAATATTATGAACCCTTTTTATGTACTTGCCCTCGAAATGGTAACACTTCCAACAGGCGATTGGGAAACTTGCTCCAGTGCCATGGAAGAATCTTTTAAAAGGAGAGAAGGTAACTTTTAAGGAGGTAATCCATAATTTACGAACACGATGACATATAAAATTAGATCTGTCAATGAAAGAATTAGAGGAAAAACACAAAAATTCAAAATAAATACTCCTTGTCTTTATTAACCCATCTCCCCCGCTAAACTTACCAGAAGACAAATAGAAGTTTGACTGAATACATATCCGGCTCCTGCTCTATTTGGTTTGGGTGAAATCAAATGGATGATTTTAGTTCTAAAAAAATGGTATTCATTCCATTTTAAACCGCCTAAACGAGATCTCACACAAACTCGTACACGATGAATTCCAAAACAAAAGTTACGGAGTGATTTAGGACACTACACATACCCTTGCTTTTTCAATTCCCATCCTTTGATTTGGGCTACACTTTTCAGTGCTTCCTCCCACTTTCGCCTCTCCTGGCAGCCAAACCTTTCCTCATGCTCCTCCAAAGCGCCAACATACAATTGAGACTTAAGCTTAACATCGTGAGGCTCCGCGTCATAGAAAATCGGCATAATCTCCTTTTCGGATGGTTTGGATTTCACACACTCCACCATGTGCGCCAGCTCACGAAGGCACCATGCACTCGAAGCATAACCTTTAGAAAAGACGGGTACGTAGATCTTCGACTTCTCGAGGGCCATTGGCAATTCATCACCTATTCTTTTACCAACGTGGAGCTCTTCCTCATCGAGGAAGACATGGATGTTTGCTTCTAGCATCGTGTGATATAGGCAATCTATGAATCCTTGGCGAGTGTCCGGCCCTCTGAAACTCAAGAAGACCTGGTAATCAATTGTCGATGGCTCACCATCACTCGTTCCAGCCTCGGAGTTTTTTGCCCCGGAGTTTCCCCTCTCGAAGTCTGAAAGCCCCTGTCTCATCGCCGACGACTCACCGCCACTCGTTCCAGCCTCTGAGCTCTTTTCCATGTCCATTCTCCAGAGTCTTATTGCCTCAGAGTAGTTCCTTGTCAGCGAACGTCTCCGTTTCTCAAGTCTCCGTTGCCGACGTCTCTCTTCCTCAAGTCTCCGTAACTCAAGTCTCCGTTCCTCATATTCAAGTATCATTTCCTCAAACATCCGTTCCTCAGGTGTCCGTTCCCCAAGTCTCCATGGACGTGTCTGTCCCATCGTCGATGAGGTTTGAGAGAGAGATGAAATCCACAAGGCCTAGGGTTTAGCTTGTCGCCCCGTATGGACGAACCAGAGAGAGAGAGAGAGAGAGGTGACTTTTATAGAAAGGTTTCTTTAACCGGCCCTTTTTCTCTGAAAGGTTTTTTTTTTCTCCGGTTTTTCAGAAAAGATGAACGAGTTCTGAAAATATTACTCAAATTGACTACCCGTTTGATACGGTTATGGGGAAATGCCCTTGGAAGAATATAAATACTTTTGAGGAAAATGGATTTTCCAAAATGTTACACCGTTTAATAAATTGAAATCTTAAATAGCATTAAAAGATAACTTTAGCATAAATACGGTATGGCAAAACTAACATTTATAATGGGCTTTTACTTTTACTTATTTTTTTTAAATTAGAAAATCAAATCCGATGATCGGCTAACCACTGGCCACGGCCAAATTTGGCTGCCTAAGGTCGCAACCTCAAGCGACACCGCTTGGAGGCATGACCCTAGGTGACGCCGTCAGGTGCAACCTCAGGCGCTTGAGGTCGTAGAGGCTAGATCTGGCCTCTGGACCGACCTCAGGCGACGCCGCCTGAGGTCCACGCCGATTTTATTGTAAGAATTATTGTGACCCACATGATATGATTTATTATATGGTTTAATAATTGTTAAAATACTATAAAATAAATCAATATTGATTATGAGAAATTGTGACTCCAAGAGGTGCGACTTTATTGAAATTAAAAGGCGCTTTGATAGAAGGCACCTATTGAAATAACGTATAAATAGAATCCAGTCTTTTCTCTGCCTACAATGAACAACAATAACAGAAAAGGATTTCAGTATTCTCTCTTCTATCGATAGAATACATTAAAAAATAGTAGGTTAGGGGAGAGAAATCGAATTTCTTCATTTGATTCGAGTTCTTCGGTTTTTCACAACGATTATCACCAAAGGGTAACGCTATGGATAAAGATACATTTTCATCTATTTGTGAAAAATCATGAAGATCAAAGATCACTGTTTTTTCTATTGAATTTCCGCATTAAAAAATTATATGTATTGTCTAACACTCAGGTGGCGTCACCTGAGGTCCACGCTACCTAGGTGATGCTACCTGCGTCGCGGGTGGCGCGTCGCGGGTCGCGCCACCTTCAGGTAGTGTTCACCGGAGACGCACGACCCTCAAGCGGCGGTGGCGGCTCCCGGAGAAGCCTGATGGGCGAGGAAGAAGAAGACGAAGGGGGAAGAGAAGATGAACAGTGACGCGGTTACATTTCCAAAATGCCCAATGCCCAATGCCCAAAGCACCTCTTCCTTGCTTTCAGCTTTCAGCATTGGGAATACTCACATTTGGCAAATGAGCTTTCAAAAACATTTGCCAAATGCAAAAAATTTTCCTTAAGGGGCTTTGGAAAAGTCGAACCAAATGGGGCAATTCCTAAAGCATCTCTAACCTAGACAAATTGTTAAAAGGCTTCATTCGTGACCAACAAAAGAGGTTTTCAAGTACAAGGCAAAAAAAATTGTACCACTTGAAGATGGGGACGACACTTTAAAATAAAGAACGTATCTGTAGAGCTTGTTGTGCCTATGTATCAAATAAAATATATTAGGAAGCAGACACAAAGGGGAGAAAGAGAGAGAGAGAGAGGGTCCTTGGGGAGGTGATAATCTGTGCTTAACGATTCCATATTTGCTCAATGTATCTTATTTTGTCTCTGCTGATTACCGATTGCATCTCCGTTGAGCGTGTGGTAAAAAAGGCACCGTTATTCGCAAAGAATAACAGCACCGCCTTAATAGCACCCGGACCATGGCCGTTTACAAAGACCAAAATCAGATTGCAGGTACCGTGGCGCCAATATGGGCGACATTGTCCAGGAAATCCAACAAGGAGCTGTTTCATCCACAAAAGTCGTGGAGATTTTTTTTTTTTTTTAATAAATGAAAGATCATCCAATTAGGACAACTTGAAATAATCCCTTTTTAAAGTTTTCTTTGAACTTAAACACATCCTTCACCTTCCTAATATCCTTGTAAGAGGGCTCGTTGATCATTCTTTATTAGCAAAAGCAAAAATTTATCTAAGCGAAGCTACATTGCGTATGTCAATGATAACTTAATTTGTTTCTTGCACATTATTTTTTAATAAATTATTAGCTTGATAAAACAGCAGCCTTTTTAATCTTTTTTAAAATTATTACTATCTAATACACTTCTTATGATTTCTTTGTTTCGCGAAAAATAGTTCCCTACATTTTCGAGTTTGAAAGAATTCATATCTTGAATCTGAGCAAAGACTTTTTATATATTGTGATAAGATTTACTGTTGACTTTAATAATGATTTTTTTTCAAATCACTTAAATGTCACTTTTTTTTTATAAAAAAAAATATGATCATTTAAGTGCCAATTTTGATTTGGGCCGTTGAAAATCCAACGTGACTATATTTTATTAATATCTCAATTTTACGTGGCTTGTCGGCATGCCTAGTCAGCATATAACCCATAAACATTGCCGTCTAATAGTTGTAAATAATGATCATTTGAGTGTCAAATTTCGTTTAAAGTAATCGTTTCAATACCAGTGGTCTTGATTACTTCAATGCTAAGTATGCCACATGGAAATGCAACATCGATTGGAGTTTTTAAATAATTTACTACGTCATATGATAATTTTAATTATAAATGGCACATAATTAATTTGGTAGGAATTTCTTGCTGCTGGCACTTAAATGATCGTTTTGTCTCCGATTTGGCATTTAAGTGAGTTAGCGAAAACTTTTAGTACTAAAGTGAGTGACATACATAACTTTTAGTATTTCTAGTGTACTATTTCACTCTGCTACTTGGATTATCCTGATAATTCTCTTAAGACACTTGCCATTATTCGATGAAAAATAAATTGCTTGGTCTAAGATAGGGTGGCCATATTTGTGTAATACATTTCTTATTTTTTTTTTTCTAGAATAAAACTTCTCTAGTAGAGAATCAACTAGATCCATATCTATGGAACCAAATTTACTAGGATCCCCTCATTGGGTCTGGCAAGGGGCAACCTCACCCAACCTCGCCAAAGGCCAGCAAGGGTCAACTTGCTTATGGCCAGCAAGGGTGTCATAGCCCTCACCCTTACTAGGGACTGGAGACTCCACTGGCCATCACGAAGGTGGCAACTAGCAACAGAGGGAAATAAGAAAAAGAGAGAAAGGAAAGAGAGGGAAAAAAAACAAGAAAAAAGGGAAAAAAATAATAAAACTTCTAAAAACATATTTGGAAAATTTTAAAAAGGAATCTATGGACTCTCATATGGAAACTTCAGGACTACCCAAAAGTTCATTTCTTCCTATGGAGCATATGTACTAATGCTGTTACGGAAAAACCCAAAAGATGCACTAACCGAAGCACAAGTAGCAAAGGATGAAAGGAAAATCAAAATTACACGAGACACAAGATTCACATGAAAAATCCAAAACAGGAAAAACCACAGGGAGAGAGAGGGGTTTATTATCTTCAACAAATAGTATGAGAATACAAACCAAAAAGCTCAAAACCACTTAGTGAGCTATAAGATCTAAATATCTAACAACGAGATAGGATAAAACAAAAGGAGAAATAAATATGGAAGTTAGGGTTAGGTATGTATTATTAAGTACATTCCTTTTGTAGTCACCCCTTAAAAAAAACCCTAAAACAAATGTGCATGGTCTAAAATGCCCTTATCTATAATTTGAAAATTAAAACTCAACAAATCTCCACCTTGACTTTAAATCTCTAAAAGAGCATTATACCAAATGTCACAAGACCTCCCTCACCCATCACCACAAGTGACCACATAAGGCCACCTCCAAAACGGCAAAATCAATGACATAAACCCCTAAGCTTACATGAGCATACTCGGTGTAGGAAACGAGGGATGAAACACCACCAATCCACCCAAACAAATTAAATGGTCAAGACACCAATCAAGTCCAAGCAACACTTGAACTCGGTCAAAGGAACTAGTTTAAATAACATATCTACCAGATTATCTATTGTGGATACTTTCTCCATCATAACCATACTCTTAGCAATCTTATCACACCTAAAGTGACAACATATGTCGGTATGTTTTGTCTTCTCATGATATATCGCATTCTTGATCAATTGGATTGCACTTTGGTTATTGTAAAAGTTAATGAAGGTTCCTTCTTACTTCACCCCTAGTTCTGTAATCAAATGCCTCAATCAAAGAGCTCCTTTTACCATTTCCGTTGCTGCTATATACTCTATTTCGGTGGTAGACAAAGCAACTATGTCCTACAAAAATGCTCTCCAACTAACCACGGAACCACCAAATGTGAAAACATAACTTGTCAAAGATCTCCTTTTGTCAAGAGCGTCTACATAATCAGAATCAATTAGGCCAACAATTGAATGTCATATATCACAACCTCTATCAAAGACCAAGCTCACATCTAAGGTACTATGGATGTACTGAAGAATCATTTCACATCTGGCTAGTGAGCTTTACTCAAATGGGACATATACCTACTCACAACACTAACAGCCTGTGAAATATCCGGACGAGTGCAAATCATAGTATTCATAAGATTACCCACAATACTAGAATATAGAACTCGAGACATCTCATCTTCTTCTTTAGTTTTAGGCGACAAAAAAGCCAAAAGTCTAAAATGGAACACCAAAGGAGTACTTACTAGTTTTGCATTTTTCATGCCAAAATGCTTAGGTATTTTCTCAATATACTTCTTCTACAAGAGGTATAAAGTCCCAACATGTTTGTCTCTACAAATCTATATACCTAGAATTTTCTTGGTAGCTCTAGGATCCTTCATCTCAAATTTCCTCCTAAGTTGCTTATTCAAATTTTATATCTCTAGGATATTCTTTGTTGCAATAAGCATGCCATCCACATGTAATGGCAAATAAATAAAAGAGCCATCATGCAATCTCTTAGTATACACAATTGTCATACACACTTTGCAAGTGGCCATGACTCAACATAAAGCCATCAAACCCCTTGTACCATTGCTGCAAAAATTACTTGGCACCATACAAAGAATGTTTCAACTTGCAAACATGATCTTCTTTACCTTCAACAACAAATCCCTTAAGTTGAGACATATAGATTGCCTCCTCAAGCTTGCCATGTAGAAAAATGATCTTGACAGTAGGTTACTCAAGTTCTAGGTCATAAATGGCTACTAACGTGAGCAACACATGAATGGAACCGTGTTTCATAATCGAAGGAAACACTTCATTAAAGTCGATCCACTTCTTTTGACTAAAACCTTTCGCTACCAAACGTGTCTTGAATCTTTCATCTTCAACCCCTGGAATTCCTTCTTTTCTTTTGATGACTCACTTGCATCCAACAACTCTTTTGCCCTTAGGAAATTTCACAAGATTCAAAGTTTGGTTCTTATGAAGAGACTCCATCTCTTCATTCATTGCAACAAGTCACTTCTCAAATATTAAGCTCTTCAACAACTGTAAGAGCATATGCTACAAAATCAGTGAAATCATACATTTGGGGAGGCTTAATTTGATGTTTAGCTCTCCTTGTAGCCAATCTCTGAGGTTACTCAATTTCTTCTACTTCTACTTAATTTGTTACACATTGTCACTTTTTGGTTGAATAGGAACATCTTTAAATGTTCTCTGTGGATATTGTACATAAAGCTCCATCTCTTTTCTAACATTCTCCTCCTGGATACCTATAGATTTAGTAACAACCTTTCTCTTTTCAAGTATAAAATTTTCATCAAAAGCAACATCTCCACTAATTATAAACTTTGACGATTGAGAGTCATAATACCATAACCTATATTCTTTAGCCTCATCCGCATAACCAAAGAAAACACATTTCTTGGTCCTAGGTTCAAACTTACCTCTTTTACATTATAATAAGCAAGACATCTAAATATTTTAAAACTAGAATAATTAGAAGGTTTATCTGATCATATCTCATTAGGAGTCTTGCATTCAGTTGTGATTGAAGGAGATAAATTCACCAAATAACATGTCGTGTTCATGGCTTCAGCCTAAAAATCTTCCCCGAGTCTAGCATTAGAGAGCATACACATAGCTCTCTATAAAAGTGTCCAATTCATGTGCTCCACCACCCCCATTTTGTTGAGGTGTATACCTAACTATTTAATGTCAAATAATCCCCAGATCTCATATTACTTGTTGAAATCACCTCTGCAAAATTCAAGACCATTCTCCATTTAGACACGCTTTATTTCTTCTTAGTTTGATTTTCTATCAACATCTTCTACTTCTTAAATGTATCAAAAAGTCACTTTTACACTTCAAGAAATAAACCTAAACTATTCTAGAAAAATCATCAATAAATGTCAGAAGATAAACCGCACTACATTTAGATGTTACCTATGCTAGTCCTTATAAATCAAAGTGAATATAGTCAACTATGCCCTTAGTTGAGTACACTCCAATATTGAAACTAACTCTATGCTGCTTCTTGAAAATACAATCTTTGCAAAAGTCAAGTGAGACTGTATGATCCTCATAAAGTAAACCACATGTACTCAAGATAGTCATCCTCTTTAGCTCATGTAGCCCAACCGCATATGCCACAACATTGATTTTTCAGAATTTAACGAGGATGATATATTTAAAGTACCTACAGCAGTACTTCCCTACAAAACATAAATGTTGTTGCTCTAGTTACCTTTCATCACAATCAATGAGCCTTTTGAAATTTTCAAAACTCTACCTCCACATGTGTACATACACTCAATGGAATCTAAATGCTCAATTAAATAAGGTTTTTCTTCAAATCTGGAATGTGCCTAGTGTTTATCAAAGTTATTAATATATTGTCATGACATTTAATTTACACCATACCAATACCTACATTCCTGCAAACTGCAGTATTGCCCGTGAAAAATGAAGACCACTTTTTCATATATGTATAACAAATCTCTATGTGGACACATGTGATATGAACATGCTAATTCCAAAATTCATTCATCATCAACATGACAATCTGAAGACAAAATAGTGAGAACATTGTTTGCATTAGCTGACTTGTTATTTTTCACCAAGAAAGGCGAATCGAAACTCGCCATCAACTTCTTCCCCTTAGCTTTGAGCACTGGACACTCACTTTTGTAGTTTCCAAATTTATGATAACAGTAACACTCCATCTTACTCTTATCACTGTTTGATCTAGATTTCGAATGCCTTTACCATCAACTTTATCACCACAATTACTTGCATTCAATTTTTTACGCGTCTCTGCGGAATTCAATGAGGCTTTCACATCCTCAAGAGTTATGGATTCCCTTCCATACAGCATAGAATTCACAAAATTCTCATATGAGCTCAACAGGGAGCATAACACAATTAGGGCTTGATCTTCATCATCTAACTTCAAGTCTAAATTTTTTATATCCATGATGATCTTATTGAATTCATCTAGATGTTCTTGGGTAGGAATACCTTCTTGCATCTTTAGCATGTAAAGACACTTCAAGAATAATCTTGCTGTAAGAGATTTCTTCATGTAGAGGCTTTCAAGTATATTCTACATCCCAAAGCTATTTCTTCATTAGCAACTTCGCAAATCACATTATCGAATAATGACAATTGGATGGTGCTATGTACCTTCTTTTCCATCTTCTCAATCTCAGCCATAATCATATCGTTGGGGCACTTTCCATCCAAGACTTTAATTGAACCTTCCCGATGCAACAATGCTTTCATCTTGATCCTTCAAACCCAAAATTATTTTGGCCATCAAAGGGTGCCACTTTGAACTTGATAGATGCCATCTCGAATAAAATGACTAAACTTCCTTCACTCTTATAACAATTTGGTGCCGAAAAACGTAAAAAGATGCACCAATCAAAGCACAAGTAACAAAGGATGACAAGAAAATTGAAATCACATGAGATGCAAAATTCACGTGGAAAACCCAAAATGGGAAAAATCAAAAGGAGAGAAAAGGGTTTCACTATCTTCAATAAGGACTATGAGAGTACAACCAAAAGCTCAAAACCACTTGTTGGGAATAACGGATCCCCGAAAACCGGATTCGACACTAAATCGAACCCTTAAATCAATGCGGAAGCGAAGCCCGGGAAAATCACGTATCACTGATCCTAAAGCACACCACGGATTCGAGCGTACCTTGTTAGCCACAGATTAAACACCAATGCTGAAGACCGAGGAAGAAATTCTGATTCGATAATGTCAATTTGCCTTGAAAAGGGAAACAACGTGCCTTAAGCGTTTGGAGGGAAAGAGAGAGTGAGAAGTGTACGTTAGAATGGCCAAAGGGTGTGTTCTCTCTCTCTCTCCTCCCTTTTATACCTTCCCCCATCCACGAGCCCTATTCCCGTGGGCCGGGCTTTTTGGGCCCAACTTGGGCGGACGGGCCAACTCAGGCCCATCAATAAAGAAAAAATCAATCATCTCCCACTCGCACATGGTGGTCCAAAACCAACATGGGCGGACAGGCCCTATTCAACCCCATCAGAGAAAAATCCATCATAGACTCTCACTTAACATGGTGGGCCGAGCAGAATCCTCTTTTCCTTTATTCAACATTCATACCGGTGAATAATCCGTGCGACCAGCATACTTTGAGAGCTCGTTGTCATACATCTGTTAGGAATATATAGCAGCTCATAATGGGCATCACATCCTGAGTAGATTTAGTATGTAGTACTCTAGATCGATTGATCACATTTATATCTCTCTTGATCTCTTTCAAACAATGATATATATATATATATATATATATATATATATATATATATATATATATATATTGTATTCACAATTATGATTATCACAAAGACAGTCATAATTCGTTAACCAGTGAATACAAAACTACAATGTGATTCTCCAAATTCGATCTTCCTCTTTCCTTCAAACTCTCAATTTCAGTTCAGCTTACTTTTCTAGAAATGCCCCATTAGATCGAATCAAACTCATGACCATTGGCAACATCCTAAGATAGCAAACACTAAATAGAAATCTTGAGAATAAGTAAGAGTCGTGAGGAGACTAAAATAGAGGAACTCTTTTCCTCAAGAGTCTCACACGACATAAAAGTTGAGATCAAACTTTTGTCACTCTTATTGGTCGACTTATGCATACGTAGTATGAAATACATATTACGGTATTAACTCCTTTCCCATAGAGCGTATATCTACACCTTTTATACCGTACAGATGATAGTTCAGACATACCCAATGTCTAACTTGAGTTCACGTATCTACTCATTCACAAAATTCATCAGAACTCACATCTGGCATCTTAGACAGATAAAGAAAACATGTGGGGTATTTTACTTTCGGACATAGTAAGTATTATGTCCTCATCTTAACACTCAATTAAGGCGACATACGTGTTTTAAGCTTGAGCTCTCGATTATCACCTAGATAATAAGCTTATAAACAGGCTCATCTCTATTTATCACACAGTAAATAGAGGCGATTACCCGTGTGAGTGGGCTAATCTTATATCTGTCCGACATACTTCTCAACTTAAAGTAATGCACTAAGCATTAAGATACATAAAGATCAAACAAAGATTCATAGGCATTAATGATAAAAACACAAATTCATCAAATGTGAACAATTGGGGAAAAAACAATATTCAGTACATCAGTCTCTACGCAATCCTAGAGATTTCACATGGCCACAAAACACATCTCTAGGTTTTGGCTTTGTTATAGGATTTGCTACCATTCTATGCGTAGTATGTACTTTAAGTTCACATCCTTTCGTGCAACCATATCCTTTACAAAATTATACTTGGTATCTATGTGTTCGGTCTTGTCATGATATTTTGGATCTTTGGTGTACGCTTTTGCTGCTTGGCTATCACAGTTAACCAACAATAAATCTGCAGCACTTCCAATAACACATAAATGATCCAAAAAATCTCTTAAGCCAAACATCTTCTTATACTGCTGCTGATAATACCACGAACTCAACTTCTATCGTGGACAAGGCTATACACTTTTGTTTCTTACTGCTCCAACATATGGTGCCATTATTCGGTAAGAAAACAAACCCAGAGGTAGATTTTCTTTCATCTAAATCTCCTCCCCAATCAATATCACAATAGCCTTTGAGTTGCAGATCCTTTCCTTAATAACTCAACGTATAATCAGCAGTCCCCTTTAGATACCTTAATATTCTCTTAACGGCTTTCCAATGTGCTTGACCTGGATTGGATTGGTATCTGCTCACCATTCCAACTGCTAAACATATGTCAGGTCTTGTACACATCTTAATGTACATCAAGCTTCCAACAGCACTAGCATAATGAACATGTTTCATTTGTTCCTTCTCTTGTGGAGTCCTTGGACACAGTCTGTGGCTCAATCCTTCACCTTTTGCAATAGGAGTGTATGGGTTTACAGTCTTGCATACGAAATCGTTCAAGAACCTTATTTATATAGGTTTCTTGCGAAAGAGACAACGATCTCTTCGAACGATCTCTCGAAATCTTAACTCCAAGAATGTATGCAGCCTTACCCATATCCTTCATCTCAAAGTTAGAAGACAACCATATTTTGACAGTATTAACCAACTCCATATTGCTTCCGGCAATCAGTATATCATCAACATATAATGATATGATCACAAATTGATCATTGGATCTTTTGATATATACACAATGATCCTCATCTATCATTGTAAAATCATATGCCATTTTGGCACTATGAAAACGTATATACCATTGTCTCGATGACTGCTTACGGCCATATATCGACCTCAAAAATCAATATACCTTTTCTTCTTGGCCTTTCATTATGAAACCAGCAGGTTGTTTCATATATTTTTTCCTCTAATTCTCCATTGAGGAAAGCAGTCTTTACATCCATTTGATGTAACTCAAGATCCATACTTGCCATTATTGCCAGAATAATGCGAATCGAGGTAAATCTCATTACAGGAGAAAATGTATCTTCATAATCAATTTCTTCCCGTTGATTATACCCCTTTGCCATAAGGCGAGCCTTATGCCTTTCTATCGAGCCATCAGCCTTTCGCTTTATTTTGAGAACCCACTTGTTCCAAATAGCTTTGTGTCCTTTTGGAAAATCAACCAGTTCCCAGACTTGGTTTGATTTCATTGACTTAATTTCCTCTTTCATTACATGAATCCATTTTTCCTTATTAGGGCAATTCAGAGCCTCATTAATATTTCTTGGCTCATCCTCATCTTGTGGAGCAACCATAAAAGTTTCCCTTTCAATGTCAAAACATCGACAGGGAATACTTTGGCGACTTGTTCACCGTATGGGAGATTGTACACTTAGCACATCATTCCCCATAATGCTCCCACTTTGATTAGGTAATGATGATGTCGTCACATCAGGTGGTTGCAATTGAGAATGAGTTGAATTCAATTCATCACATCTCATATTACTTCCAATTGGACGAACTCCACTGACATCATTATCTTGATCCAAGGTTTCAAATAGGGAGTAATTTTCCCTTATTTCGCCCCTCTTAGGAAATTCATCCACTAAGGATGTGACATCCCGTGATTCAAATTCAGTTATACTCCCACTTTCCTGCTCACCTATGAACACATACCCTTTTGAGTGTTCGTAGTATCTCATGAAAATACTCTTATTTTCTTTGGGACCCAATTTCCCAAACTTGTAAGAGGACTCATGAATATAGGCAGCACAACCCCATGGCTTAAAAAAACTTAAGTCCGGTTTTCTAACTGTCCATAACTCATATGAAGTGGAAATAACTGATTTGGAATGCATCCGGTTAAGTATATTGGCAGCAGTTAACAACGCATCACTCCAAAAAGTGATAGGTAAGTTAGCATGCGCCATCTTGGACCTAACCATTCCAGTAGGGTTCTATTTATTCTCTCTACAACACCATTTTGTTGAGGAGTATATGGAATAGACAACTATCTTTCTATTCATTTTTCATCACATAATTTTCTGAACTTATCAGATAAATATTCTCAACCTCGATCGGATCTAAATACCTTTATTTTCTTGTCTAATTGATTTTCTGCCAGGTTCATAAACCTTCTGAAATAACTTATGCTTCAGATTTATGAGAAATCAAATAGACATATCCGACTCGAGTATAATCATCTATAAAAAAAGTGATGAAATAAACAGCCCCTTGCCTTCCTCTCACATTCATTGAACCACAGATGCCTAAATGGATTAAATGTAGAGGAAATTCGGCTCTTTTACCTTTTCCAAATGGTTTCCTTGTCATTTTCCCTACTGGGCAATGCTCATTTATGGACAAATCGACTTTTTCAATATTGCCCAAGAAGCCCTCTTTGGTTAGTCTATTTATATGTTGTTGGTCCATATGACCAAGTCTAGCATGCCACCATATTCACATCATTATCATATAAGGTAGAAGACGTAAAACAAGGGAATAACATATTGACATCATCACAGTCAACATTTAGTACGATAAAACCATTCAGTAAGTGACCACAACCATAGTAATTTGTGTCTAAACACAAATCTACACCTCTATTATGGAAGTTCATATAAAAATCAAGCTTGACCAATACCAAAACAGATACTTAAATTTTGACGAATCTCCGAAGCATATAGAACATCAAGGTGCGTCCACCACTCATGTTCAATCGACAGGTGCCAATCCCTTTAACTTCAGCTCTGGAGTTATTTCCCTCATAAATCCACTTAGTTCCAGTTGATATCGTCGAAATTCCACGAATGATCCTCTATCCTTCGCTATATGGTCTGTCGCTCCTGAATCTACAATCCACAAAGGATTGGATTCAGCCAATAATATAGAACTTGACACATGAGCAAAGTTCTCAAATGTACAAGAAGTGTTTACCTTTTTCTGCTCACAACAGTTGTGAGCATAGTGACTTCTCTTGTCACAATTGTAACATCTCACCCTTGACATTTTCTTCACTTGATGACGTTTTCCTCTCTTGTGTTGGTTAACTCTTGATTTCTTGCAACAAGGACTTGATCCTTTGCCATCCCACATATTGAACGAATCAATACGCTTGCGTTTAGATCTCAAAGCCCTTTCTGAGCTAGAACCAGCATTGCAAATGTCCGTTTTCGGCTCAAATGCCGTTAGGCGGTCCTCTTCTAGCTCAAGGTGGCGCATGGCATCCTCAAGATCTTCCATAACATGGTCAAGAGCTTCTAGTGCTTCTTGCTTTTCCAGCACATATTGAATCTTCATATTCAATATTTCACAATTGTCGCCGTTCATATCAGAAATTACGTTCTTAGTTGCTGAAATCATCGATCTAAATACATCAGACATACATGCACAAATAATTAATGCCTATCATTTATGCATCCACTTTGCACAGACCCATCATATCAATGAACAATTTCAAGTAAGGTTTCAGAATCAAAATGTCACTATGTTTCCAATCATCCTCCAAAAATCCTAACTTAAAATTATCATTAATATAATTGTCTTATGCAAAATCAATTCTATGAAGTTAAAAAAAACTTCTATGAACTACCCACAGCAACCAGCAATAACAGAAAGCAACAGATAAATGACATCCAATAGAATAACAATGCTTTCACATAATATAACTATACATTACACTAAGCAATATATATTCAGAGAAAAAAATATCAACATGGAAAGAGATATTCTCATAAAAAAACATCTCAAATTAATCCAAGAAATAAATAGGGAATGTCCTTTCTAATCTATCAGCCATAATATCTGAGAAATTTGAAGGCACATTTGCCAACCATGGAAAAACTTTTGGAGAGCTTTCATGTCGCCTCCAAGGCGCATTCACTCGGCGCCATGTGGCGCTCAATCTAAGGGTTGAAGTTTTGGCAAACTCAATCCTACAGTACTCTCTTACAAAAGCTTCCACTAGTCTCTTATAACCCGGGACCACGTTGACCTCCCATAGCCGATCCAACATTGCTTGCCATTCAGGTGGAAAAGTGTTCATCAAAGCCGGCACCTTCTCAAAATTCGGCATAAGATAACCATTCCAGATGATTTCCTGTATCATCTTATTGACCCCGACCACATGTGATACTAAATCACCATCATGCCACCGATAATTAGCTAATTCTGACATTAGCCTTTTAAGTTTTGCATTTCCCTCGTCCGTTCTCGGGATTGCAGGTATCCTTGCATAACGCATCATAGTTCTTGCAACAAATGCAGAACTAAAAATGGATCACTTATAATCCATAATAAATATAAGGGAAAATACATAATTTTCCAAAATTCATGCAACAAATGCAGAATTAAAAATGGATTACTTATAACCCACATAGGCATGACTGAAAAAGAAACAAATTCCTTCTTCTTTTTTTCCGGGTCAACGGTCAGTCAACTGTCAACGGTCAAAGGGCGCGCGGGTCAGTGGACCGGTCGGGCCGGTCGGACCGGCCGTGCCGGTCGAACGAACCGACCGCACATGCCGCGCGCGTGCGCTGGCTGACGTCACACAGCGTCAGCGGGCACGTGCCTCGTGCGTGAGCGTGCTGACGTCACGCAGACGTCAGCCGACACGTGCGCGGCATGCGCCAGGCTAATCGGGTCGGGTCGATCGCCGTCGGGTCGGGTTGTCGATCGGTGACCGGCCAGCCAACCGTTGTCGGCTCTAACGTCATCAATGACGTCATCCCGACGGTTACCGACCGTTGGGTGACGTCAGCGAGTGACGACAACACGCGTCGGTTCGCCGACCGGCGCATGCCGTTTCGCCGGTCGCCGGCGCGCACGTGCCGGTTCGTCACCGGCGCGTGTGGCGCACGCACTGGCGAAGCCAGCGCTTCCGGGCGCGTGCGGCGTCTCCCGGCGGCGTGTGACATGTCACCGGACTCGTCTCGACGTCGCCTTTCTCCCCATGTATTCAGAAAAGGATTTCAACTTACGAAAACTCAGAAAAATGGCCGAACAACGCTCGGGTGTCAGGATTTCTCGCCCCAATCCGTACGGCCGAAAATTTTTCGCGAAAAATCAATCAAAAAACATCAATTTGATCGGGAAAACGTGAACTAGGGCTCTGATACCAATGTTGGGAATAACGGATCCCCGAAAATCGGATTCGACACTAAATCGAACCCCTAAATCAATGCGGAAGCGAAGCCCGGGAAAATCACGTATCACCGATCCTAAAGCACATCACGGATTCGAGCGTACCTTGTTAGCCACAGATTAAACACCAATGCTAAAGACCGAGGAAGAAATTCTGATTCGATGATGTCAATTTGCCTTGAAAAGGGAAACAACGTGCCTTAAGCGTTTGGAGAGAAAGAGAGAGTGAGAAGCGTACGTTAGAATGGCCAAAGGGTGTGTTCTCTCTCTCTCTCCTCCCTTTTATACCTTCCCCCATCCACGGGCCCTATTCCCATGGGCCGGGCTTTTTGGGCCCAACTTAGGCGGATGGGCCAACTCAGGCCCATCAATAAAGAAAAAATCCATCACCACTTGATGAGCTACAAAATCTAAAAATTTGTAGTACAGATTTCTTTTACAGTCTCCCTTCAAAAAAACCTTATAACAAAAGTGCATAGTCTAAAATACCCTTATCTCTAATTTGAAAGTCAAAACTCAACAAATGCGCTCCTAACAAAGGAAAACCTCTATAAGAGGAAAGTAGTACCTAATCCCTATATTTGTGGTGCCAAAAGCCCCAAAAACACTCAAACACCTACTCCTTTTGTGTGAATGGACAAAACCATAATGGTTAGATCCTCGAATAAAACTAAACACGATTACGGGAGAGGTCAGCAGAATGGATAGATGGCTCAAAGAGAACCTACCCTCCTAAAATGGGTCGAAACCGAATGCACTCCCCGCATGTATACTCTAGCTTAAATGGAGAGAGCGAAATGCATGGGTTTTCTGAAACAGCACACCAAGACCTTAGAGAATCATGAAGGAAACATTTAGCGACCTCAACCTATATTGGAATCAAAGCGCAATGAAGCAGAGGGGATGCAGAGTGGGATGCTTATTGTCAGAACGATGGTTACCACCATCAACGAGCTTATGGAAATTGCATGTCGATGGGTCCTGGTGCATCATCACGTGACAGGGTGTGGTGGTCGAAATCTATAGAGATTACATGGGTGACTGGTGAATGACTTCGTGAAGAAGATCTTTGCCCTATCCGCCCTCACCATGGAAAGCCTAACCTTAAGATAAGGGCTTACTATTCATGCAAAGTACCAAGGAAGTTTCATCTTCTTCATGTGACCTGAATAAGGAAAGTACACATGTTCAAATAGAGTTAGATTGCCAAATGGCTGGTAACTCTGTCTTGGGTCAGGCTGAACCTCCATTGGCCATTCAATCTGTAGTAGTGGACTATTAAAAACTTATGGGTTACTCAAAGGGGATTTCAATCACCCATTGTTCGACAGAGGCAAACCAAGCTACGGATTGGCCTCGAACCAGCTGTCTCATATCCCCTAATGACTTTCAAATATTTTTGCAATGACTTGGCACATTGTTACGGAAAACTTCCTACTGTGTAATGAATGAAGTTTTTATTGACCAAAAAAAAAAAAAAAAAAAAGCCCATCATCCACCTTTAAAACAATAACAAATCCGCCAAATTGCACACAAGATGAGTCCATACACAAGCAACACACAAAGAAAACAAAAAGGAATCACAATACAAATTGAGACTCACAAGGGAAAGCTCCAACAATTCTGTTTGGTTCTACTTTGGACAACCAATTCTTAGGTAGAACAGTAAGTTCAACACAATGAACTAGGAATCGAAAGTCGGTTATTGTTGGTTTTGCAAATTAGGAACCTGAGCTTCTTGAGATTCAAGCAGGATTGATGTTCGCCTAATTTGAACTATATTTATATGATATTTGTTGACATCTAATTTTTAGCCGATGCATTATTAAAGGTAAAAATTTGAGAGTATAGCTTCTAATCACAACCGAACTCGTTACTTAAGCAAAAAGTGTCATTTTTCATTGGCCCTTCATTTGTATTTAATTTCCTAGCCATTTTCATCAAAAACTCAAAAGTCAAAGAGTTGACTTTTATGGTCAACTCTTTAACCAAAAAGTTAACTCCAAGTTAAAATTTAGTATTTACAAAAAAAATTCACAAATAGTCCCAATTTCACTTTTTTTAAAAAATTGAAAAAAAACAAACTTTAACCCATTATTCAACATTTTAATGATTAATCGCCGGAGAGTTAACTTTTGATCAATACTTTGACTTAAAAAATTGAAAAATGTGAATATCCATAAATCATCTTATTTTAACTTCAATTTGAAATTTTTCAGATTTATGTTCAATGTCGGCCGAAAATAAAGTTACATTCTTTCTAGTCATATCTTAATTTAGTTTCTTTCACTACATTTGATCCAAAGGCCATTTCATATTTGCTCATTGAACCAAATTTGAAGTTTTACATTTCGGAATGAAAATTTTCATTTTTAGCTCTAATTAGGGGTCCTAGTCGGTTCTTCATAGTTTAAGCAATTTCACTTTAAATGGACTCATTTTCTTAGTGACAAGCCCAATCCAAAGATCAATTTTAACAAATTCACTTGGTGGAATTCCAATTTGATGGATTTAGCTTACTTGAACATTGGAAATTCAAGCTAATGTGCTTCAATTGATGCAATTCAAGTTGAGCCATTCTAGACTAAGTAATTGAGATTCAATTTGACAACTAAACCTCAATTCCATTTTGAGTCTAATTCGTGCCATCACATTAATGTCAATTTTGGTACATTAGGTCATCTTGAGTTCAATTGATTGAACCAATTGATATTTTATTATGTCAATTGAATTCATATGCGATCAATTTGATAATAGAGGATGGGAATTACAAAGATTACACTAATTAATAAGAAAGTCCAAATTTGCCTATTCATTTAATCCGAGTGCCATTGATGCTATTCATTCATGAGCTAATTAGACCAATTTAAATCAGTTGTGATATTGCTAAAATGTTTGATTGATTTAATTTGGACAAATTTGGATTATTCCTTTCAATTTAATATATTTCTCTTTCTATTGAGCATAATTTCTTCTCGATTAGACCCTACAAGGACCCAATTGCACAAAATGTTGGCCAAGAATTAGCTGAATCGATCAAAACCGATTCAAACTAGTCCAATTGACTCCAGCTAGGAAATGGCTATTTCGGCCATTTTCCGGCCACTTTTCCGAGGCTAGCAACCACCATGAGATGGTCAAGCTTTGATGCTTAAAATATCACCACTAACACGTGATTCTAATAATATCATTTTCTTTTAGCAAGCAGAAGTGTAATTCAAACGTTTTCCAAAATCCCTTTAGAAATAAAGTTGTATAAGTATAGATAACGTACTTATGCTTCTTTTATTTATACCACATTTAAGTTCATAATTTCATTACATTAAGAGCAAAGTACAAAAGTCTGGATAGAGGGTGGGGAGACTTATCTCCATCTTACACTCCAAAAGTCTACTTGCACAAATGTCTAGACTAAAGTTATGGATCGATAACTTCTCCCTTTGCCTCGTCAATCCTACATGTCTGAAAAATAAATGATTGAGCCGAAGCCCAATAAATGAATCTCTAGTCTTAAGTTAGAAAAAGAATGCATAACAATTATTATTACCTTTTACCAAAAAAAAAAAAAAAGAATGCATAACAATTGAATAAGTGTGGCGAGAACATGAGTAGACTTTATCTTTCCCATTTTCATATATCACAGTAACCATCACCTAACAATGCTTCCTTCCAGACTCATGCATATGGCACATCATATTTTAGCACAAGGTAATTAATTTAATTCTATAAATGGTCATGCATTTAATTCATTATCACTTCTACCTCTTGAACACTTTTAGGACATCATGACTCACAAGGCATCCCAACCCATGGGACATCTCAACTTCGAAACATCCCATGCCATCTGCCCATGGGATATTCCAAATCATGGGGCATCTCGACTCTCGAGGCAACTTGAAACACTCCTGAAGGCATCTCAACTCAAGAGGTATCCCAATTCATGGGGCATTGTCACACACATGACTATATGGGTGATGGAATCACATTAATCTCATGCAAACCATGACATATGCACATTTATAAACATAGTACATATTTCTTAAATCAATTCAACAATCTATCCAATAATCGAGTAAGAAATAACTTATAGTTATATTTTGGTCGTTAGAATATGGACATTCAAATGAGTACATTTTGAGTTTGAGCATGTTTCTAATCATTAAAATCTAGTCAATTAAATGGGTATATTCTGAATCTAAATTAATTAATATGTTCTGGACGTAAAGTTTGAACAACCAAATGAGAGAAATCTAAGTCTGAACAAATGAATACATTATGGTTGTCAAAATCTGAACAATCAAAAGGGTAAATTTTGACTCAATAAAAACTTGTAAAACAAAAGAACAAATTCAATAATGAACAAATTTACAACTGGACAGAATCAACAGATGAACAAATTCAATGAATAATAGATTCAAACTTAGTAAAGTCTATTCGAACCAATGGACATATTTGTCAATGAATAGATTCAGAAGTTGACAGATTCGACAAATAAATAGATTCAACCAAATGAGCAGATTTATAAAGGGGCATATTAACAAATGGGCAAACTCAGATTTAGCAAAATCTGATAGGACGAACAAATAGATTCAAACATAGTAAATTCTGCTAAAATGAATAGGCAAATTCTAACATAAGAAATTCCAACAGAAATAAGTAGAACAAATATATTCGACTAGTAAAATACTAGCAGAACGAACATGCAGAAGGTTATCAAGACAATTATGATAGAACAAACAAATTCTGATTAGTAAAATGCTAGCGTAACGAACATGCAGGAGGTCATCAAGACAAATATAATAGAACAAATAGATTATGACTTTTCAAAACGAAACAAAACGAAGCAAAATGAACATGTAAGAGGTCATCAAAAAAAATATGACTGTATTCAGAACGAAACAGAATGAAGCTAAGGAACATGTAATAGGTCATCGAGACAAATATAGCGGAACAAACAGATTTCACTATTCAAAATGATATATAACAAAGTAAAACGAAGCATAACAAACATACAAGAGGTCATCAAGACAAATTTGATAGAACAAATAGATTTTGACTATTCAAAACGAAACAAAAGGAAGCAAAACAAACATGCAAGAGGTCATCAAGATAAATATGACAAAATAAATAAAATGGACAGGTAATATGTCATCAAGATAAATATGGTAGAACGAATAGATTCTAACTATTCATAATGAAATAAATTGAAGCAGAACTGACATGCAAGAGGTTATTAAAACAAATATGATAGAACGAACAAATTCTGACTATTCAGAACAAAATAGAACGAAGTAGAAGCCCAACATAACAAAATAGAATGAGCAGAAATGTTAGATTCTATCTGAATAAATTCTAGCAGAACAAACACACAAGATGTTATTAAGGCTATTCAATAACCATCATACTCATAACATGCACAACCCAACCATTCAACCAAGTTAAAGTTTTAAGGAAATGAGACAAACTCGATACCTAGAAATTTCACTTACATCAAACTAGTGTGAACTACCAATTTGCCATCACCACCTTGTAACTTCCAAACAAGAAAGTCTAGTTCTCTACTCCTAGAATTGATATGTGAGAATAACACGAGCAAATTTATTTTAGATTTTGGAGAAGTAAAAAGGGAGCTCTACGACAAGGTAGAAGGAAATTGATCAAAAATGAACTAAGATGATATGACGTCTTCCATTGTTGGGTGTAATTATGCGTGGTAATTACCAATTTGAGGTGGCATGAATGCAAGGCATCATCTTAAATGTGGCTAGAGGAATGCAAGGAGTGACTCCTTTGAAAGAACATCATTACTGACTTCTTAAGTGTCAAAATTAGCTAAAAAATCTTGTTTTGTAGGAACACATTGTAACAACCCTAACTCCATCTCTAGGGTCTCAAGCAACAAGGGTTATTTTCATGACATCTTAGGCGCGTCATCATCCCATTTCTTTTTATCTTTTTATTAAGCACATGCGGAAGTGTACATATAACACCTAGACAACAACAAGCAGTTAGGAAAACAACCACTTGCAAACACATAATTTCATCAGCTATATTTACAAGCCCTTTGTAGTGGGCCGTTATATTTACAATCATTCCATGCTCTATGGTCAAAAAGGCCGGAGTAAATCTTAACTCCTCTATCAAGACTGCAACTCCTCCATACCTGCAATTCTAAAAAATAACGGGATGAGTCATGGACTCAGTAAGTAAAACCCCTTATTCTCTACTAGGATGATATCTTATCATCAAAATCCAGTAGGTACAACACTCGCAATGCAATGTCAATGGCAGATCAATAGCAAACTTATTGCTATCCTCAACTACATGCAGATATCCATTGTGACAGTCTAATTTTTCGCTTCTGTTTTCAATTAAATAAATCGGGCTTTTCGTCGACGTGCTTATAGCGCTATTCTCCGAACTAATCCCTCATGAGATAACTTGACTAATCGGGAAAGTTATTAAAGGATTTTGATGCAACAGACTTGAGAATTTGACCAGGAATCAACTGCTCGACCATGTTAGTTTACAAGGATCATTTTGGCACAATCGCAAATCTATCAGAAATCGGAAATAGGCCGATTCGATAGAGATAAAATTAGGCTTGGGTGATTTCATTTTATTACAGAATTCTCATCAATCGACACTAAACCGATTTTTCTGTTGTTTTGGTACCCTATGCTCGAAATTGAAACCTCGAGATTTCTCATGACAATCAAAAGTTGCCAATGCGTCGAAGATGTACATTGTGGCTCGAGAATAATTGACCATGGGTCGTTTGCACCAAAAATTCCCAAAAACTAACCGATAGTTTAAGTTGCGTAAAAATCACATTTGACTGAAATTAACCGAGGAAATGATGTTGATTACTGAAATTAAGAATTTTCACATGTCACAATTAATCCTGGGGAATGTTGTTGCATCTTTTCAAATTTTATGGATGACGGGAATTATTAGCGAAAAAGGGGCAAGAGTAACAAATTAAAAGAATAAAAAGGAAATGCCACTTTTTAAATAGGTTTTGGGCATTTATTATAAAACAATGAGAGAAAGAGTTATAGAAGTTTAAATGAGGATTTATAAGTAACTACTAAGGGACTTGACCCTATTAACTCAAGTGTTAATTTGGCAAATAGGAAAGGGGGAAAAGTCTCAACAAGAAAGGAAAATTCGTAAGAAGGCATGCCCCCATGAATTTCACCTCAATTTCCATGCCATTTGTGTGGAATAATTATGCATAAAGTAGAGGGACCACTTGATAGGGATAGGAATTCAATCTCCATGGGAAAAAGCTACGAGAACCAACTTCAAATTCGAATTCAGCAGTCTACATGGATTCCAACCTTTTCTTTCATCTTATTTAGAAGAGACAACATTGGAAAACTTTGTGGGGCCTATGATGGTGATAGGTGGCCAAAATTTCCATGGAAGAATAGGCCAAAAGCTTAAGGAAATTTCGGTGAAACTTCCAAGTAATTTCCACTCTCCTTCCCATCATTTACCAACGCATGAACGTCTGCTGTATTTTACGATGGCAGCTTCCACCTTTTCCTTTCTTCCTCTTATTTTATTCTTCTCCCTTGTCTCTTTCAACGTACAAGCTGTTGATTTCTCTTCCCTTGAACGTGCAACTCCGGTTTCTACTCCCTCTTGAACGACAAACCGGAGACTAAGAAACAAAACATAGCAAGGCGTGAACATGACGTTACCAAAAATTCTTGGACCCACATAAACATCGACCGCCTACCACCATGGTTTTTATATATAGGTCAGATAGTTTGAGTGAGGAAAAAACCCCCTCACCCGCACAAGAACCACGCAACCGACCAAAATCCATATTTAATTCTCTCTACCGAAAAATTTATAAATTCGTGTGTTGCTGTTGCCATCACACCACAGCACATTCTTCTGTGGTTTCAGCTTAACACCATCACCGAGAGGATCAAGGCTAGTCTATGTGTTGTTGTCCAACCACCAACGAGAGCCGCCATTAGCTGTGATTAGGTGAGTTGTCTTTTAAATCTGGACTAGGGGTTGAGTACCTCTATTAGGAATTCGTACAAGTTAAAAATATGTATATGACATTATATATGGATGAATGTTGGTTAGCGATGTTATGATGTCCATAGAAAAGCTAAGATAGGGTTTAGAGAGCAAGACAAACGTTGTGGAGAAAGATTTGGACTAAAATAGTAGCTGATTTCTGAAACAGTTTCCAAGATGTGTGTGTTTTGCTAATTTTGTAGACAAATGTGTGTTGCGATTTTGAAAGAATTTTATTCTGAAGAAACATTTTAGACATCTTAAATAGTAACATATATTTTTCTTAGAATTTTTAGAAATTAAAAAGATGACAATTTTAATGACGTCATCCTCGGAATAGTAATTCGGACAGTTTTGTAACCCGTGAACTGTTATGATTCCGAGAGCTGTTACTGACCTTTAGAGGTCAAATTTCCAATTGGTTTCTTCATAAAAATTGTTTGTTACAACTTATAGTTTATCATACTTGAATTTCAAATTAAACGGACCAGATTTCGACCCGAAAACGAATTGATTTCGATGAGTTAGGCTCTCTGGAACTGAACCCGATTTTTGTGTTGGATAGAGAGAATTTCTTGGCCGAATCCAAAGGGATCCGGATTTCGGTGTCTACATGAACAATGTTTTTTTATGTGTTTTCTAGCACGTGTCCAAATTTGAGAATTTTTCGAGCTCATACGAGTGGATTTCTGACTTCGAATTCGGGAGAATGTAATTAGACTATTTTCTGTCAATTTGGGTTAGTAAGAGTGTATGCTTGTTTTGCAGTATTCTTGCCATAAAATTGCCCAATTGATGCTGTGAATGCTATGTGTAAGTGATTATTGAAATGTAATATTGATTATATAAATTCACGACATAAGATTCCGCCACGAGCCCTTGGGGCCGGGCGATGCTCCTTTGGGAATGCCTCAAGTCAACGAATGCCGGTCGCAGTGGAGGCTGGACTGATGCTCCTATATGGAATGTTGTCTAGATGTAGACGTTGCCGCGCTCGACGGTGCGAGGCGATGCCCGATTTTGCCAGAAGACCGTTATCTGTTGCATTAACTGTGGCCTGTATGCTTACATGGATATTCACACCCTTGCATATGCTCATGTTAAAGTATTTCTGTGATGTGTGAACTTGATACTATTAGGAATATTTTATTTGATACTAATATGCAGGAACTTGCTAGCATTAAATGAGTGGTAAGAAACGTGATTAGATTGTATGCAGGGTGTACCCTTCTCCTACTCTGGATTTAGGGGATTTACTTGCTGAGATGTTATCTCACCCTGTGTGAGCTAAAATTTTTCAGGTCCCTAAATGGAGGAAGGCCAGGTTGTGTACAGTCGGTCGCAGTAAAGGAAGAATAGGACTCTCGCTATCTCCTTCCAAGTGATGACGGGTTTTCCGTCAAGACTAGATGTAGGGTGACGGCTCACCCCGAGAGATCGAGAAATATGGTAGTGTAGTAGAGAACCCCAGTCTTATAGATAGAAGCTTAGTTAGTGAGTAATCAAACAGCTTCACTTTTTGTATTAGACCTTGGGGTATTAAACCGGTCTATAAGTAATGTGATGTGGTAGGTGTGGTTTGTGAAAAATAATATCCTACGTTTCTATCCCACTGTTTTGTTGTATGGAGATTATTTTACGTTTCCGCATGTGCAAAAATAATGAATGGGTCGGCAACAGTTCCTGGGATGTTGTATATTTTTTAAAATCGACCATTGAGGGATGTGCATGTGCCCGAGGTTCGGGTTGTGACATCCATCACCGCATATTTCAATGCATGCTTACCTTTAGCTTATCAATGAACACAATAACATATCATACTTATGCATATACTGACACTCATACAAATTCATTTACTGTCATCCTAGCTCGACTAGGCCCTTTCGGCTCAACTAAGGCATCCAGCTTTAAGCTAGGCATCCTAACTCAACCAGGGTATTCTGACTCAACCGAAGCATCCTAACGCTAGCTCACCAAGGTATTCAGGCTCAACTCAGGTATCCTGACTCAACCAAGGCATCCCAGGGCTAGCTTGCCCAGGGCATCCGGGCTTAAACCTAAGCATCTTTGCTCAACCAAGGCATCTGTTCAATGAACAAGGCATCGTCGCCAATGCTACGTGGCGACAGACACTTTTTCCTCTTTAATTGCATCATAAAAGAGCATCACATAAGCCAGCTCTTACTTTTCTTCTTAGTCCATTGATACATGGCCCAAAGGCATATTCATTCAAGTGAGTGTGCCTTGACTCTTAACATCATACTATATTATATGCCTGGCATGATTCTTAGTTTGTGGCTAAAGCCCACGCTTAGGCTGATGTCTGCACCAAGCAATCCTCTTCTTTTGAGTAATTTTGCAACCTCACCTCTGGAAGCCTTATTTCTTATATCAGTTGAGTGAGTCTCCCTCTTGAACCATTTTGGTAGTGAGGCCTAATGGACATCTTTCTGCTGGTTCGACTGATGGAGCACTTATATTAGTGTTGATATTAATAATTTGCCCGATTTCAAGGGGGTTTCGATGATCACATTTTCTGCGAGGACGAAGCAGAAGATCGTCATTCCCGGACAGTTGCATAGATACAATTGAGAAGCATGAATTAATTCAGCATTGGAACTAAGGAAGATTGTCCCACAACGGAATAAGCTAGAGGGACAAAGTTCGATTATGGCAGCTTCTAATGAAAACATCGTTATAATCTTCCCAGTAGCCCCTAATTTTTAACTTATCATCATCTTGTTAAATATTGGATACACTAACCTTTTATTGGCATGTTAGATCATATGTCAACACCGCATGCTTTAACCATCAAAGGAAATACATTTCCTAATATGTGACATGAAATGATATGTCTTCTTATGTCTATTACCAAGTGATGTGCGAGCATCACAAAAAATATATATATATATATTTATGCATCTGGTTAATTCACATCATTAGATGAATGACATTCTTTGCTACATCCTTTATTCAATTAATAAATTGAGGTAGCGTTCGGTTACGTAGGGCCACTACCATTTGCCAATACCACATTATCAGCATTAGCCAACTGCATAATGGAGAAAATGTGTTAAATTTTGAAGTTAGATTTGTCTTTTACCTTGAGCTTCGTCAAAATCCTTTGCGTCACCAAATGAATGAATTTCCAGTGCCTGTCATATTAGTGAATGATCTAAGTTGAAATTGCAAAAGACAACATCAAGACAATTGACAAGAGATCACAATCAACATGGCCAGTACCATAAATGACGTGGTTGATGCTGTCACCAAAAATAGTTTTCAAAACACACTTGGTGTTCTTTCAATTTCAAACGACCTAAACGAAATCTTATCCAAGTTAAACAAAAGTTAATGGAGTGATTTAGGAAACCAACCGACCCTTCCTTCTTCAACTCCCATCCTTTAATTTGGGCAACAAATCTGAGGGCATCCTTCCACTCTCTTGTTGTCTGCTGGCCAAACTTCTCCTCATGCTTCGCCATAGCCTCAACGTACAGTTGAGACTCAAGTTTGACATCACAAGGCTTCACATCATAGAAAATTGGCAAAATCTCATTCTTAGATAATTTTGATTTCTTGCACTTCACGATGTGTGCAAGCTCACCAAGACACCACAGACTCGAACCATAACCTTTAGAAAAAGTGGGTACATAAATCTTTGATTTTTCGATAACAATCTACAGCTCATCTTCTATTTTTTTACCAACAGGGAGTTTTATCTCGTCAAAGAAAACACGGATGTTCGCATCTCGCAAAACATGGTAAAAGCAATTTATGAATCCTTGACGAGTGTCATTTCCCCTAAAATTCAAAAGGATCTCATAGTCATTCCCCAACGACACGCCACCCCTCTTTTCAGCCCTCAAGCTCCTTCCCATTCCTAGTGTCAAGGAGTCTTTTCGCCTGAGGCAGTAATTTTGTTTAGCCATTTTACGGATTCCACTCATTCCTTGGATTTGCACAAAAAGTGCTGGGAAGTGCTGGTCCGACAACATCGCAATCGCCCGAGAGTTTCCTCTCCCAAAGCACCTGACCAGTGAAATGCACGTTCGTGAAATGAACGACGTTCTCCGACCATAAAAACGATCGACTCCTCCGGCTCTTGGATTCTCAGAGCATCTTGCATGTCACCATTGCAACGGTCTCTTCTCTCTCTCGACTGGTTCGTCATAGCAGGCGGACTACTCGAAATTTTCAAATTCCGGTGACGATTATCCTGGGACCCTAAGCATATCCCATATGCTCAAGAAGTCCAATAAGGTTGGGCCCAATGAACAGGGAAGCATGCAAATCGATAGGCCCAATAGGCCTTTTGTTGCTTTTATATCGTACTCGTGAGAAGGTTAGGCAGTAGTACTTCGAGTTTGCTGCGCCGCCTTGAACGCAAATTTCTCTAGGCGAGGATGTAAATGCAATCTTAAGTTCAATGAAAGTACCGTCCCATGGTAAAGTGTGTACGAAATTAGAATTTAAAACTGACAATAGGCCGATACGTTCCGAGGGGAAGGTATAAGGTTATTAATGAGCTGCCATTAGTCCTCTCAGAAGTCACCTGATTCAGCTCCATCAAAAAAAGTAAAAAAAAAAAAAGCCTTCTTATTTTGGGAATAATTTTTAAAAATAATTTTTTTTTTTTTTTTCTTTTCTACTTCTTGCTCGTTGCCCTCTATCGGCCACCCCCACCACCAGTTGCCCATTACCAAATTAATTTAAAACAATGTGGAAGTCATTTTTCTCTATTTGACTACGCTTTTTCTTATTGATTGAAAGTATTTTCCTTGACTAATTTAATTTTTGTGCACCAAACACTGAAATATCTATAATAAAAAAATTTGGGAGGTTTATTTCTTCCTTGAAACAAACGGAGCTGTAAGTTATTTTTTAATATAAAATCAGAGGTTACTCAAAATTAACTTGATCCTTCTCAAGTTCAACTAATTAACATGCCTTCAAGTTTAAAAATATTCTAATGGAGTAGCTTGAAAACCTAACAAATTAATTGAACTTTTACATATCGAATTACTTATAGGCATTATTGAACGCTATGAACAATTAAAGAGTACTGTTTTTAGATATGATTTTATGTAAGATTTGGGGCTCGAGCTAAAATTGATCTCGTACGAAAATTCATCCAGTAGAAGAGGTCGAGCCAAACCAAGCTTAACAATAGCATATATGTTTTCAGTTCGAATCTGTAGCACCATCTTTTCGAAAGTTCATCATACCATGGGCAGGAGCTAATCAACTCCAGAACTAAAAGTTCAATTGCTAAAGATGATGCTGGGCAAGATATCCATAATGACATAAGGCAAAGTCAGCTAAATAATATATCCTATGGTCGAGCATAATTCGAGTAACTTTGTCGCGTGCTACCACACATACAATACGATCAGGAATCTCGGCCACACTCCACTAGGTCCTAAAGCAACCCACTCGTCACGAAGCTCGTACGAGGCATAAATCCTCATCACAACGTGAGAAGTTGCAGGAGCAGATCTCACCTGAAGTAGGCAGGATTGTGTTTGGCCCCTTTCCTAGTGGGCACCGAGCCTCTCCAAAATTCCAAGAAACCGCACAAAGTGCAAATGCAACAAAAGGGATGGGAGTGATGGGACCGAGAAAGTGAAAACGTAAACAAAAGCGCATTAATGCCAAAACGATATGCAAAAAGTCAAACCACTTGGTTGTGTCTCAACTTTCCCACCAAGTGAGAGCGGTGTAGCTGTAAAGATATAACAAAAACTGCAAGGGAGATGGTAGGGACACCACCACTGTAGCTGGATGAGTTCATTTGAAAAGAAGGAAAAAAAATTGACCAATCACTTGGGAAAAGAAAAGGATGGATTAACAGTATTGACTAGGACGTATCAGAAGAGATTCAGAGGGAAATTTCCAATCCTCTCTCTTTCGTCCACTAAAACAAACCAGACAACATGAGCTGGAAATCACCCCCTCCAATTCCCTGACTTTTTTCTCCGAATCTCTCCAACCAAAGGGTTGTGTACTTGATGACATGATTGAAGACTGCCACCCAGAATCTTGACACATCGGAGCTGACAAGAACCAAAATCATGCAATCGTTCTTCGGCTGATCACGATTCAGAAATCTGCATTTTCTAACTACGTGCTGCAGAAATGTGATGAAAAAGCAACACAAAGCAACACATTCTAAAGGAAACTTCAAGATCATTCTCAGTGAGAGAGAGAGAGAGAGAGAGAGAGAGTTTTCTCCTGAGCACTGATAACACGATCATGATCCTAAATTTCCTGATGAAATACCAGGAATGCATGTCTGCATTTGAGCATTAGACTAATCACATATTGGCATAAAATCTACCCCAGGCCAGTAACCAAAAGGAGAAAGAAAATGGAGCGAGAAGGTTCCTTCTAATTCTCACTCCTCTAATGTCCAATTCCCTCCTGTTTAGCTATTTTTGGGCAGGACAAAGACCATCATATTGGATCGGCAAACATAATATCTTAGCTTATGGCGACGTTTCCAGCTGAGTAATGATAACAGGCAGCAATGAAACCACAGGTGTGTGATCTGCAGAGCCCTTGACACAATCACAGTCAGTACCATTGTCATGTAACACTGTATGGGATATCACAACCATCATATAACTATGTTAACTGGAACAATACAAAATGCTACAAAACTTGATGGACAATCATCAAAAGAGATCTCATCAACGTTATTGCAGTAAGTTAGCCACCCTAAGCATGTATTACCTATTTATTTCAAGACCCTCCGTCCCATGCCAATTATATTACAATGCCCTGGCCGAGCCATCAAAATACCCAAAATCAATCGACCAACTTCAAGTGCTTTCTGCTGGGGTAAGATGCCCCAATTGTTCTTTTAGGTTATTTACGTTCTTTGCATTCCACCAAAACCTGCCGTGATCAGCGGGTTTGCTCTCATTCCTTCTACCATCAGTATCCTTTCTTTCTGACTGAACTTCCTGAACATCGGAGGAACCAGGATTCTCCGTCAAGAATTGCTCCCAGAAGACATCGTTAACCCCTGCTGGCACATTAGGAGCTGTGGCTGCAGCTTGTTCTTTAGAGGAAACTGGCTCAGAAGCAACGGTTGAAGCTGGCTCGGAAGTAGTAACCACGGCAGGCTCAAAAACAGTAGCAGCAGTGGGCTCAGAATTCATGTCAATTGTGGGTGATCTAGGCCGTGCATCAATATTAAACTGAATGCAGGATATAGCAGGGCTATCAGCACAACTAGTAGTCTCACCAAAGTCTAGGGTTGAGTTGCGCTGACCAAAGTTTTCACAATCATGCGCAATGTATTCCCAGATTGTGAGCGATGATTCCAATTGTTCATATAAATCCAATATCGATGGTAAGGATGAAGCTCCATCAATGTTTTCTCTTGTCAAAGTTTGGGGAGTCCCAGCATGATTGTCTTCACCATGTCCCTCATCATGGCAGTAACCAATTCGAGGCAATCTCCTCTTCTTATCATTAAACTCCAACTCAATCAACATATTCAGGGCAAGACCAGGTTTCTGCAGAACATTACCCAAGTTAGACACCATATTCTCCTGTCGTTCTTCCATTTTCAAAAGCCGCGCCTTCAAATTCTGCATCTGCACTTCAAAGCCTTTCCTCTCTTCTTCATGCACCTGTAGCTCCAACTGAAGAGATTCCTTGTCGCTTTTAAGCCTTTCTACCTCTTCCTTCAGTCCTTGTGTCTCTGCTTCAGTTAAAGGAGAAGAACTTCCCTGATTTTGGAGATTCTGAAGGGAATGGCTGTGGACTGGTTTCCCCCGATGGATGTTCTTCAGAAGCTGCGGCTGATCTCCTACGAAATCCTCGTCCGCAAATTCCCATCGTTCTGGGTCAATTTTCCTAAAACCCTGTCCAAAAGTGAAATGTACATTTATTGCAAGTTATACGTTTGCATGATCACTTCATAGAAAGCCAAATCGTATCAGAAGACAGGAGCAAGCAGAAACGCAAGTAGAAAGGACTCAGAGGCTTCAAACCTGCAGGAAAGAATTCTCGATTTGTTCTAGCTCGACCAGTCCCTGTTGGACACAGGCTTTCCATTGTTTGTACAAGATGCCTCGATCTAGAGCCCAATCAGATAACTTTGGGCACTCAAAAATGCTTATCCAGCACTCATCTGGAATTTTCGAATTGACTATATTAGAGAAGCTTTCCAATGATCCGCAATGGTTAAAATCCAATCTTTTGATAGTCTCTAGTTCATCTAGGCCCTTAACCGCCAAAAGCCCTTTGCATCCTTGAATTACCAAGGAATCCAGCTTTTTCAAATCCGCTAGATCATCTAGACATTGAATCTCAGGACATTCTTTTATTACCAATTGTTCCAACGACTCTACCGAACCAAGACCCTGGATTGCAGTTAGATTTGGGCAATCAATTAGCGTCCACAGCTTCAACCTCTTCAACCTCGAAAGACCAGCAAATCCCATGAGAAATCCTAACCCTTCCACTTGGAATTCAATCAACTATTCAAGCCCATCAAGTTGAACTTCAATCCATTTACAATGATAAATGCGCAAACGTGTCAGGTTTCTCATGTTGCAACCAAATGACAAACTGCTTTTTGATTTATGATGTTCAAGCGATAATGTTGACAGAGACAGTGGAAGGAACATGAGGGATTGTCTGAATGGACCATCTTGGATGAACAAAGGATGCCGGATCTTATCATTACCACCATAGCTCAAATCCTCCAATTTAGTTAGGTTTGAGAGATCCGGGACCCACTGCAACGAACTTGATCCAAAGTTTAGGCTTATCAAACTTGTGGGAAGCTCAGGCAATACTATAAGTTCACTGCAATGCCATAAACCCAATTTCTCTAGGCGAGGAGGGAGTTTGATAGTCACCTGAACATTTCTAATACAGGTCACTTGCAAGTTAAGGACTCTCAAAAGTGACAATTTCCCAATGTCTTTGGGAATTTCCCATTCCAGAGATGGGCAATCATTGCCATGTAGCTCTTCCAACTCTTTTAGAGCGAGAATACTCCTCGGTAGCTCACTTATCGAAGAATTCGAAATGTTAAGGACTTTTAATCTACTCAGGTCTCCAATAGATTCGGGTAACTGCAGACATCGTGTTCCCGACACATCCAACTCAAGTAGCAATTTCAAGTTCCCAATAGAGATGGGAAGTTCCACTATTTTAGTGTACGATAGTAAGAGAGACTTAAGATCCTTTAGATTCCCAATAGAACTAGGAAGCTCATCAATTTCTGTATATCGCAATTTAAGTATTGACAAGCACTTTTGGTTGCCAATGGAGTCGGGTAATCTTGTGATGGCCGTACACGAGAGATCCAACTCTACCAGTGATGCCACTCTCACAAATGATTCAGGCAGCTTCCTCAACCTTTTGCAATTGCCTAAATACAAGTACTTGAGATTCTCTAACCCTCCAATTCCTTCGGACAACTTTGTAAGACTTGTACACCCATCCACATTAAAGTAAATCAGGCACTTAAGCTTTTCGAGGGAATCATCAACTTCAATCAGTCTTTTGCAATTTTTAAGGACCAATCGCTCTAAACTCAAATAATCAGAGAAATTTGGACTCCTGGTCATGCTGTTGCAATTTGTGAGATTCAAAACTTTCAGCTTCTTGCTAACCTGTTACCATAGCTAAAAGAGTGTAAAGGGAACGTAATATGCGAATTTAGAGGCAGTAAATAGCTGTGTTGGAACTGAGTTGTAATTGTAGTGGCTCCTTTTCCCAATTAAAGCCAAGCAGACCCATTCATTTTAGTACTAAGACCTATCCAACCTGTACTGCATATCTCCACCTACATATCGGTACAACTTCCTCGTCATATGGTAATTAATACAATCTAACTGTCAATTGTTTAGTTACAAGACCAGGTCAGTTTTACTTGTGGAAAAACTCGATCACTCATGACCCATTTTATTTAAGTGTTATTGCCTATATAATTATGGTATAGTCAATAGGAGTTAAACAATTTAACTAAGATAGATATAAAGAAATAGCAAAGGATTGCACCTTAATTTGACTCCATCCGGTCCAGTTCTCCGTGATAGAACTAAAAGACAGGTCGAGAACTACAAGATTGCTTGGATGGAAGTTGATGGCGAAGAGCTCTAGAGGACACCTATGCCAGGACATGTATCTCAACTCTGAAAGCTGATTCTTGAAGTCTCCATCAAACTGTCCCCAACGCACTTTGAGGAACCTTAAGTTTTGAAGCCTTGAAAACTCCTTGCTCGTATATGTTCCTGGTGCACTTCCTTCTAAGCAGATTGCTTCAATGTCATCCTTTCTCTATCATTCAATGGTAATATAACATTAGAGTAAATGAAAAATGTCTTCACTCTCTCTCTCTAGATTAAAAAAGGGCCCCAAATTAATAAATGAACTACTGGGAATAGTATAGAATTCGAGAGTCGATTGTATTGTTTTACCTCTTCTGTTCTTATGATATTCACGGCCATCTCAGGATTCCACAACCTGCTCTGCTTTCTTGCATCTATCGGCCTCGTATCTCCACAAACAATTTTCCTTCCAAGATCTCTCAGTTGATCATGCATCCAGAATTTGTTGTCATCAGTTATGTTTATCAAAGACAAGTTCACAAGGACTGGAATTGAATAATCTGGCCTAAACCCACAATCTTTCCACATGTAGAATGCGTTCGTCTTGTCTTCATCTACAAAGAGACACGCAATGTCGAGAAAGATCTGTTGTTGTCGATGGTTGAGGGCATTGAAGCTAATCTTCAGCTTGTCCTGGACCTTCTCATGAGGTATTTCCCTCAGATCGTCCAGAACATCCATCCAAAAAGCTTTGTTTTGGCGACAAAGTAATGAGCCTATGACTTCAAGAGCTAAGGGAAGTCCTGCAGTCGTATAAACCACTTCTCTCGAAAGACTGACATAATCGTCTGGAGGAGCAATTCTTTCGAAAGCATGTCTACTGAAAAGCTTGAGCGATTGAACGGGATCCAACGGATTCACTTGGTACTCAAAAGTGTAATCGGCTTCTAAGATGCTTCTGTTCCTAGTTGTCATGATGATTCTGCTTCCTGAGCCAAAGGAAACGTGCTTGATAGCTAGTTTCTCAAGTTGTTCCTTATCATTTACGTCGTCGAGCACCATGAAGACTTTCCTGTTGGAAAGTCGCTGTGCAATCAGTTTGACCCCATCACCATCATCGATTCCGTTGTGAAAGCCCGAACCAAACATGTTAGATAATATTTGTTTCTGTAAGGCTACAAAGCCAAAGCTGCTCGAAGATTCCCAGACATTTTCCAGGAAGCAGCAATGACTGAAGAGGGAATTTAGTTTGTTGAATACAACCTTAGCGAGAGTCGTTTTACCGATTCCGCCCATTCCATGGAGTAGTACAAAGCGCACGCCTCCTGAGTCCACGTCCAACAACTTCACAATGGCTTCCACTCGCTCATCCATTCCTATTAAATGCTTAGTGACATGTTTGTCTTTTATCTTCAGCTTCGTCAAAATCTCTCGTACCACTGATTGAATAAAGTTCCAGTACCTGCCACGGTAGAGAGTCATCTCAGTCGAAATTGTAAATGATAACCTTGGGACACTCAGTAAGTGGCATTTTAAATTTAAATAATTTTCTAATCCTACAGTTAAGCTTACTGAATCAACAGTGCACCCCAAAGGAAGAGACATTTTAGGTGCTTTTAGAACACGACGTCCTACGATTCATATGCTGATATTATGAACCCTTTTTATGTACTTGCCCTCGAAATGGTAACACCTCCAACAGGCAATGGGGAAACTTGCTCCAGTGCCATGTAAGAATCTTTTAAAAGGAGAGAAGGTAACTTTTAAGGAGGTAATCCATAATTTACGAACACGATGACATATAAAATTAGATCTGTCAACGAAAGAATTAGAGGAAAAACACAAAATTTCAAAAGAAATACTCCTTGTCTTTATTAACCCATCTCCCCCGCTAAACTTACCAGAAGACAAATAGAATTTGACTGAATACATATCCGGCTCCTGCTCTATTTGGTTTGGGTGAAATCAAATGGATGATTTTAGTTCTAAAAAGACGGTATTCATTCCATTTCAAACCGCCTAAACGAGATCTCACACAAACTCGTACACAATGAATTCCAAAAAAAAAAGTTGCGAAGTGATTTAGGACACTACATACCCTTGCTTTTTCAACTCCCATCCTTTGATTTGGGCTACACTTTTCAGTGCTTCCTCCCACTTTCGCCTCTCCTGGCAGCCAAACCTTTCCTCATGCTCCTTCAAAGCGCCAACGTACAATTGAGACTTAAGCTTAACATCGCGAGGCTCCACGTTATAGAAAATTGGCATAATCTCCTTTTCGGATGGTTTGGATTTCATGCACTCCACCATGTGCGCCAGCTCACGAAGGCACCATGCACTCGAAGCATAACCTTTAGAGAAGACGGGTATGTAGATCTTCGACTTTTCGATGGCTGTTGGCAATTCATCACCTATTCTTTTACCGACGTGCAGCTCTTCCTCATCGAGGAAGACATGGATGTTTGCTTCTAGCATCATGTGATAAAGGCAATCTATGAATCCTTGGCGAGTGTCCAGCCCTCTGAAACTCAAGAAGACCTTGTAATCAATTGCCGATGGCTCACCGTCACTCGTTCCAGCCTCCAAACTCTTTCCCAAGTCCACTGTGCCGAGTATTTTTGCCTCGGAGTTTCCCCTCTCGAAGTCTGAAAACCCCGCCGACGACTCACCGCCACTCGTTCCAGCCTCCGAGCTCTTTTCCATGTCCATTCTCCGGAGTCTTACTGCCTCAGCGTAGCTCCTTGTCAGTGAACGTCTCTGTTTCCAACGTCTCCGTCGCTGCCGATCCCTCAACCTAGCTTCTCTCACCAAGGAAATTTGCCCTTCATACCAGGTCTCGAAATCCGCGATCCGCGTGGTCATCTCCACGTCCTCATCGGAAAAAGGCCTCAAATTCAAATCCAGGTTCATGGTATCAGACGTCTCCTCTCCCATGGATGCAACAGCTTTACAAATCACAAGCCGAATTCAAGTATCTGTCTCTGTCTCTCCCTCAAGTATCCGTTCCCGGAGTCTCCGTGGATGTGTTTGTCCCGTCGTGGATGAGGCTTGAGAGAGATGAAATCCACAAGGCCAAGGGTTTAGCTTGTTGTCTATATGGACAACCCAGAGAGAGAGCGATAGAGAGGTGTTTTGTAACTGTTGCCTCTCCTCAAACCCTATGAAGCATAGATACTCTCGGGAGCCTCCCTATCGGTGGGTGTCCACCCCACAGTCAACAGACGTCAGAAAATCCGACACGTTGTCAACTCGTCAACTCTCCCCACACGCTGCGACAAGCAAGTCCGGAATTGGAAGAGGCACGGTGGTTTCTGGGGTGGGTTTGCAAGTGCGAAGGTAGAGAGAATTGTTGAAGAAGGCGATGGAGGATGGAGGCGAGGGCGAGGGAGCGGAGGCGAGACTGCGAGCGACGGTGAGGCCGTGACTGCAAGGGAGGGCCAGAGCAAAAAGCAGAGATCAAGCCGACCGAGAAGGCCGCGATTGCGATACTGCGATGGAGGGCCGGAGGTGAGGCTACGATTGGGAAGAAGCCACAAGCTGATCAAGAATAGGGGCACACATTATAATAAAATATTATAGGAGTTTCAAGAAGCAGAAAAGCAAGGTTCAACTTGCTAACTTGAACGTGAAGGAAAAGTTGCAGTCCACAATTGTTGAATCCTTAGCCAAGAAGAAAATGAAAGTCCATCATGCATGAAGTGTAAATGGCAGGCGGTAGAGTCCTGGCGGTGGAGATGTGTATAAATATATGTACTTACGTGAGTTTATTTTGAGAGAGAGAGAGATAGCTTTAGAAGCATATAGAAAGATAGAGAGTTTTAAGCTTAGCAAAGCTTGTGTGTACTCCATATTAAGCCTTCGCAAGGTATTTTAAGTCCTATAATCTCTATTTGTGTATTTGCACTCTCTCCTTGTCAAATCCTTCAAAGCTCATTTATCTTTTGGTTCCAACACACGCTACATTTTATGGAAAGGTTTCTTTAGCCAGCCCTTTTCTCTAAAAGGGTCTCTTTTTTTCTTTTCTTTTTTCGGTTTTTGGGAAAGGACAAACGAGTTCATTATTACTCAAATTGACGACATTCCTAAAACATCTCTAACCTACGCAAATTGGGTCTCTCGTCCGAACTTCGAGATTGCCTAAAAGTTAAACAAAAGAGGTTATCGGCTATAGAGCCGAAAGAAAAGATATTATACCAATTGAAGATAGACACGACATGTTAAAATTATGAGTGTATCTGTAAAACCCGATACTAGAAGAATTACATGGGGAAGGGGATGCAAATGAGTATGGCTATTTACAAAGACCAAAATCAGATTGCGGATACACGAGGCGCCAATATGGGCTGCACTGTCCAGGAAATACACCAAGGAATAGTTTCATCCACAAAATTCATGGAGATTTTTCTAAAATAATAAATGAAAGATTATCCAGTTAGCACAACTTGAAATAATTCCTTATTTAAGTTTTCTATCAACTCAAAACACATTCTTCACCTCTTCCTACCATCATTATAAGAGGGCTCGTTGATCATTCTTTATTAGCAAAAGCAAAATTTTATCTAAACGAAGCTACATTGTGTCTGTCATTGATAACTTAATTTAATTTCTTGCACATTATTTTTTAATGAACTATTAACTGGATAAAATAGTAGCTGTTTTAATTTATTTTTTTCTGAACTCGTACTATTTAATACGCTTCTTATGATTCCTTTGTTTCAAAAAAGGCTAGCAAGGGTCTTTGCACATAATTTTTTTTTTTTTTGAACTTTTACTAGGATCTCCTCGCCGGGTTTAGCAAGGGGTAGCCTCACCCAACCCTCGCCAAAGGCCAGCAAGGGTCAACTTGCCTATGGCCGACAAGGGTATCCTGCCCCTCACCCTCGTTGGCGACTAGCAACTCCACTAGCCATCATGGAGGTGGCAACTAGTGGCGAAGGGAAATAAGGAAAAAGAGGAAGGAAAAGAAGAAAAAAAGGAAAAGAGAAGAATAAACAAGAAAAAAAGAAAAATAGTAATTAAAATTCTAAAAAATATTTCAAAACTTAAAAAGGAATCTATGAAGTCTCATATGGCGACTTCAGCACTACCCAAAAGTTCATTTATTCTTATGGAGCATATGTACTAATGCACTCCCAACAAAGGAAAACCTCCATAAGCGGAAAGTAGTACTTGATCCACAATGTCCATTGTGATGTAAAGCCTAAAAAATGCTTGAACACCTACTCTTTCTGTGTGAATGGACAAAACCATGGTTAGATCCTTGAATAAAGCTGAACACAACTACGGAAGAGATCCCCAAAATGGATAGATGGCTCATAGAGAACCTAACCTCCCAAGATGGGTCAAACCCAAATGCACTCCTGGCCCTTTTTTTTTTTTTTTGGTGGTATAATAAGGTGCTTTCATTCATTCATAAACAACGAGGATCACAAGAAACGATAGATAAGTTTCCAAACATAAAATTTCCGAGAGGAGTAAGGGAGGAAAATACATCCAATTTTGAGGGAGAGTTTTGGTCCAGTGAGCCTTAGCGAGCCAATCTACGGCCTTATTGGCCTCCCGAGAGCGATATGCCAGCGTCATCGAGTCGAGTTGGGCTAATATTCCTTTACATTGCTCTATTATATCCTTCACGTTCCAAGGGTCTTCAGCCCAACCCATGATACTTTCCACCAAAGTCAAACTATCTGTTTCGCACTCCAGCTTCTCATTTTATACTTGCTTTGTCCCAACCGTTCCCATGCGTTCCTCGTTTTTCAGCCTCAAATACTCCAGCCCATGTAGAACAGCTAGGGCTTCAGCTTATAAAGAGGATGGCGCATGAACCTCTCGCACGAAGCCATTGATGACTATTTTGGCCTGATCTCGCAAGATTCCAGCGACTGAGCCTAGGAATTCTCCTTGTACCCATGAGCAATCAACATTTAATTTCATTGATCCTCTCCCCAATGGCGTCCACTTGATCGGTAAGTTCAGATTTGTGGGTTTCTTTGCTCCATTTTTCTTCTGTCATCTGCTGAAGTTCTTTACTTATGCTTCCACTATGTCAACAATGGAGTCCGGATCTAGTGGCTTGGCTCGAAATATGAAGTTGTTGCGAGTTTTCCATACTAACCAGAGCACCACCACGACCAGCTTGTTCTCAGCTAAGTCATTGCTCCATTCGAACCTCTTTGACAGCCACTTATCAAACCTAGAAATAGTGTAGGGATTGCAGCTTAGGTTGATTTGTGGGTCTACCCATATGTGTTTTGTTCACTTGCAGAGCAAAAACAAGTGTTCGGTTGTCTCTGAATGGGTGTTGCAGAGCAGACAAATTGGGTCAGGTAACCCCTTCCTTCTGTATAGGTTCTTTTTTGATGGTATAGCATCTTGACAGATGCTCCAAATAAAAGTTCGCATTTTCGGGGGGATAGTTAAATTCCAGATTTTAGTCCATATGGTTCTAGAAGGCTAGAACGAACTTGATACTCTATTTGGTTCTATTTTTGTGGTTAGGGAACAAGCTCTATTATAGCCGCTCTTTACTATGTATATTCCTGATTTTTTGCCTATCCATACAAGATTATTACCTTTAGGGTAGGGTTGATTGGGATAGCAAGGATTTCGTTAGCTAGACGATCTTCAAAAAGGTTCTAAATCTTTATTTCTTTCCATCCCCGGCTTTGTTCATTAATAAGCTTAGCCACCATTATAGGGTCATCTTTATTTGCCAGACCGCCGATCACACCTTATGTAAGCCATTTGTGCTCTCATGTTCGAATTGATTTTCCATCGCCCACCCTCGATTCTACCTCCAATTCTATGGCCTCTCTCCCTACTAAAATGCTATGCCAACCCCATGATGGGCGTTGCCATTTTCTTACCTTCCACAACTCTCCATTTGAGAAGTAGACACCTTTTAGAATCCTGCTCCATAGAGCTGAAGGGGATTGAGATAACCGCCAAGCTTGCTTACCTAGCATTGCTTTGTTGAAATTTATCAAGTCTTTAAATCTAAGCCCCCTTCATCCTTTCTAGTTTTCATTACTTCCCACTTTTTCCAATGCAATCATCTCCTTGAATCATTTTGTTTCCACCAAAAAAAAAAGGTGATTCTTCTTTCGATAGCATTGCATATCAAGATGGGTATTTTAAATATCGACATCACATATTAAGGAATGGCTTGTACTGTCACACCTCGAACCTTGAGCACGCACATATCCCTCGGTGGTCGATAGAATTTTGTGACGTTCCCAGAACTCGTCACCGACCTTTTTCATTTTATTGCACATGCAGAAGCAAATTAACTGATCTCCTAACAACAACATACATGCAATAGAAAAGCAGCACAACAATTCCCAAATCAAAACACACTTTCAAAAACATCTTAGGTTCTTATACAGAAGGTCTATCTAAAAAAGAGCTACTAAGTCATTTATGCTCCTGACCCTTCTGCTTCAAGCTCTTGGTTCTTCACACTAGGGACCTGAAAATGGTTATACAATAACCAATGAGATATAAATATCAGCAAGTCCTCCCCCTAAGCCCCAATTAATACACCAACTCAACTCGGGGTACCTCTTCAGAACCACCCCACAAACAGATCAAAGATCAACAACCAACACTCAATAGTCGGTTCGCATGCAACCTTACCTGGTATGCCATACTCTACACGTTGAATCTCAACACAATACACGCAATGCATATGGCCATTAGATGATGCAGTTCATCAATCATAGACGAGTCACATCACAAGCAATCTCACATGGCCATTGCCACACCTTGCACGTTATCAGTTCATGCATGCATGCCATAAACAATATGCTCAACTCATGCATAATTGGAACTAATGATGCCATGATTTTCATACTCTCTAGCACTTTAGTGCGCCACCTATCTCTCATCATTCGATCACATGGGTGCCGATTATAAAGTAAAATCGTTATGACATGTCCCATACCGTGCCACACAATTTTACCCCATAATAAGGCCCAACCAACTCAACCCTCACGCGTGCTCCAATTATTAATGACCTACCGGCCATAGCTAACTTTCCAGTTAGTGATCATCAATCTCAATACTCATGTGTGCTCTAGTTATTAACGACCTCCCGGTCATGGCTAACTTCCCAGTTAGTGATCATTCGACTCGCGCCGAGCTATCGATGAAAATCGGGCTTTATCCAGCCCCGTCGGGCACGGCTACATTTAGAACTCCCGTTCAGGCAGTATCCCCAAAGAGGGACATCAATCCGGAGTCTATTGCAACTGGCTTCGAACTCCTGCCGAGTATTGCCCCCAAACTCCCATTAGATGACGGTTAAACTTTTAATCACGCAAGTTCACTACTAAGACCCCCTTCTTATCTATGAGCATTTAATCAATGCACAATGCTTGCAAATATAATTTCAAATTGTTTTCCCCTAAAGGCGGTCCATTTCGGTGTCCCTTGGACAATGCATATTTCCTTTTTTTGTGAAATTCACTCAATTGATGCGGATGCTCATGCATTTATACACTCAAATCACCTCATAAAATCAAAGCACATGAAATTATGCACTTTTTATTTTCGGGTAAACAGTGTTTTGTGAACGGTAACTCGTGAACAGTATTTCGTATGAACAGTAAATTTCCAAAATTAAAGAACTAATAAATTAAATCCACAAGTCATTGAAAACACTAATTCAAGCAAATAAGGCATCAAGAACCATCACCAAAGTAAAATCGATCCTAAATGGCAGAAACCGAGCTACTCGCGTGTCTCCAAGTTTAAATCCAAAAACCTAACCAAACGAGTTTAGAAAATTTCTAAATTTGAATATGTTGTAAACGACACATAAACAAATATTTTTCATGCAGACACCTTAACTCAGATTCTTCTAGATTCAACCCAGTAAATCGGTCAATCCAACACCAAAAACTGGGTCCGTTTCCAGAAAGTGTTTTCCGAAATCAGTTTGGTTCGAGGTCCAAAACATGTCCGTTTGATCTGAAATTTGAGTATGTTAAATCAGAATATGTAACAAACAACTTTTGTAACGAAACCATTTTGAAATTCGAACTCTAAGAGTTGATAAAAACTCCTAAAATCCTAAAAGGTCACCAGTCTTAGTAAAAACTAAGGTTATGTTTGAAAATAACGGAGCTGATATCTCCTTATTTTTGAATCTCTAAAAATCTTGAGAAAAATATATATTGTAGCTAAAGATGTCTAAAACATTTCTCTATAAGTGATCAACCTCAAATTCATAACCCATTTCGATCTACAAAAATGGCAAACAGTGAGAGTCTAGAGATCCGAATTGCAGGGAGTCCACTGATTTAGACTAATTCATCTCAAATATGCTAATCTCACTAATTAGATTAACACTAATTCATTCTCAGGCTAATTTAACCATTCTAAATTATCATTAATCCATACTTAAGCTAATATAAACAACCCTTAAACATAATTAACCTCCAAGCAAGTTTAAGCACTAATCAAAGGATTATGAGCTAAACTCACCCGTTAAACGGGCCGGAGACACGGACGCGGCGGCAACGACGAAGGCTATGCACCAGAACCTCAACCACGATAATCTAAGGCGGTCCCAAGACTGAAACAGTAGCCACAAGCTCAAACTCCCTCTGCAACTCCAAGAAACCGAACAACAGAGGAGGAAAAGGAGTGAAACGACTTCACCGAAGCTCCGGCGAGTTGGTGGTTGGCAACCGACGATACCCGGGGGTCAAAGGGGACATGCTGGTAGTTAGAATGGGTGGAGGAAGGGTCGGAATGGGTGGAAAAATGAAGAAAACATGAAACAGTTCACTCCAAGCGAACTCTAGGCGGTCCGGCGAGCGGCGGCTTCTCACTGGAGGACGGGACGACCGGCGGATCTTTCCGGCAAGCGACAAGGTGCTCCCGTACAGACTGGATGTGCTAAAGACGATGGTGGGTGGCACGAAAGCAACTTTTAACTCAGTTTTTCACACGAATGTCAGCTGGAGCAGAAACTGGCATAATGAGAAAATAAGGGAGGAAAGAGTCCGGCGATGGCTCCGATGGCCTAGGCGGTGTGCGATGGCTCCAATGGCCTAGGCGGTGTGCGATGGCCAAGGGGAGGGTGCTGTTGGCTTTCCTCTAGTTTCACAAGCTCTCTCAATACTTCAACAATGGAGAAAGGAGGGGGAAAGGGGAAGAAGAAGTCTGCTAGTCAAAGAGGGGGCCACAAAACATTCAATGCACTTGCGTTCTTGCCCCACCAGTTGGTCTATCATCCTCAGTCCTTTGACAGCCCATAAGCTTCCTCAACAAACTTGCCAATAGGTCCAAAATGTTAAGGGCATGGCGGCTACAAATTTGTGACGCTTTCCTCTCCGATTCCATTCCATCCTCTTTAATTTTCATTCAATTTCTCTTCCAATTGAGTCAAATTGAAGTCCATAAAATCCACCAATGTGCCCACACTTAATTCCACATTTTTCCTTGTCCATAGATCCCACTTGATGACCAAAAATGCAACCAAAGGTTGGCCTACGAAAATTTTCCGATCCAAAATACCCTTTGAATATTCATCGAAAATCTCGATTTGCAAAAAAATCTTCAAATGATGAGTCGACGTTCCTAAAATAAATTGTGACGTTATAGAACTTTAAATTTCTAAAATCAGGTTTAAATTCGCAATTAATTTCAATCTAGCGCGATTTTAACGAGTCCTAATCTATCGGGTAGCTTTTAGGAATTTTTTGCACATTTGACCTGTGGTTGATTATTTTCAAGCCACAATGTACATCTTCGATACATTAGCAACTCTCGGTTATCGTGAAAATCTCAAGATTTCAAATACGGGCACAAGGTACAGAAAAGACAGAATAATCAGTCCAGTATTGTTCGACGAAAATTTTGCAATCAGGTGGAACCATCCACTCACTGATCATATATCTTAGTCGAATCAACCTATCTCTGATCTCTAATTGATTTCAACAGTGCCGTATTGACCCTTGCAAATTAGCACGATCGAGTAGTCGATTTCTAGTCGAATTCTCGAGTTTGTAGCGTTAAAATTCCTTAACAGCTTCACCCGATAGATCAGTTAACTCGTGAGTGGCCAACTGAGAGAAAAAGGCTATAGGCGTGTCAATGAAAAGCCTTACTCATTCAATTGAAAACAGAAGTGGAAAATCAGAATGTCACATGCACTACACTTTTTATTAAGGTTTCTTTGCTTGCTTTGGATAGTAGCTTTTCTTTCCAGCCCTCAAGCTGCATGTTTACTCTAGCGAGGATCCAAGCGGACATCTTTTTTTTTTACTGGCCCCAATCCGTCGAAATGCCAAGATATTTCCCTGTCTTATCTATGATCAGTACTTTGAGCTCTTAAGCCATGTTCCTCTTTAGATTTAAAGGGCATCCACTGTTGAAACATACTTTTGATTTGTTTAGGTTCATGGCTTGACTTGTTGCGAAGCAATACTGGTTTAAAACGGCTACCAGATTTTGACATTCTCTAATAATCCCATCGAGGAAAAAAATAGCATCATCGACAAAGAGTAGGAGTGATAGGGTAGGATAGTACGTGTTCAAAGTTATTCCTTTAAGGCTCCCATCTTTCATGGCTTTATACATTAGCCATGATAGGACATTCACCACTAGAATGAAAAGGTAAGGGGAAAGAGGGTCGCCTTGTATGATTCCCTGTGATGGTATGAAATATTGCATAAATCCCCATTAATCTTCACACTAAGGGCGCGTTTGGTAATGATTCCGATCCTGAGAGTAGATTCTGATTAGAAATAATTCTTTTTTATTCTGTTCCCGGGAACAAATTCTAAGCATTTTAAACCGTTTGATAAGCGTCTAAAATTTCGATTACGGAATAGAATTACGTTTGGTACCATACTCATTGATTCTATTCCAAATCAATTTCTTTTACTTTTTAAATAATTTTTATTTTTTTTTCCTTTATTTATTTTCTTTTTTTTACTTTTTCATTTTTTTCTTTTCTTTTTTCTTCCTTTTTCTCATATTCTTCTTCTTCTTCGGGCCGGTCGCCGGACAGTGACTAGCCGACGAGGGTCGCCGACCTCACCGAAGCGTCGCCAGCCCTCGGCAACGTTGGCCCTCGTCGGTTGAGCCTCGGCGACACCGGGTGAGGCTCGCCCAAGCCCTCACCCAGCCTCGTCGGGGCCGGGCAAGGCTTGTCTGGCCACCGGCGGGAGGTGGGGCGATGCCTGCCTAGCCACCGGCGAGGCTCGCCCAGCCTCGCCAGGACCAAGCGGTCCTCGCTCAGCCGTAGCGAGGGCCGCGTAGCCACCGACAAGGCCGAGCCTCGCCGAACCGGTTGTCGGTGATTGGCGAACAGCGGTGGACAGCGGCAAACGGCGGCAACGAGCAGTGACAAACAGTGGCAAACGGCAACAAAGGAGGGGAGAGAAGAGTTCCACTTTTTTTTATTCTTTTTTTTTGTTCCTAGAACAAGAATCAATTTTATTTTTTTTTATTCTTGATTCTACTCCAAATCTATTTCTGAGAACAAAAATTTTATCAAATGCGATTTTGTTCCCAAACTGATCCCAAGAATAAAAAATCAAAATCAAGCACTATTTGGATGGTTACCAAACAATGCCTAAAAGACACTATTGATACACATTGCATGATCAATGCTACCTACCTCTCGTAAAATCCCATTTTCAACATGTATTCTCTCAAAAAGTCCCACTCAACTTTGTCATAAGCTTTCTGGGAGCCATGACTTCAACCTATTAGCCTCACTTTTGATATAATTTTGTAGCTAAAATTACATAGACCGATAAGTCTAAATTGGCTTATGCTTTCTGGATTTTTGACTTTTGGTATTAGAGAGATATGTGTTTTGTTTAGGGTAGGGTCAAGAGTACTTGTCACGAAGAAGTTTTGTACTAGCTGAAACAATTCGTGCTTTAAATCCTCCTAATAATGCTGGTAAAATTGACCATTTAGTCCGTCGGGACCTGAAGCTTTAAGTGAACCCAATTGGAAGACCGCTTCTTTGACTTCTTCAATGGATACATTTGCCATCGGCTTTGCATTAATTTTTTCATTTACTGGACTGGGACACTAATCTAGAATTGATTGAGAATTCCTCAAACCCACCGACTCGTATAGTGTATGATAAAAGTCCCCTATGTGTTGCTTGAGTGCATTTGGCTCCCTACACCAAGTTTCTTCATCTACCTTCAACATCGTCATTCCATTCATCTGCCTTCTTTGCACTGTTGTGGCGTGGAAGTACTTCGTGTTGCTATCTCCCCATTGAAGCTAGTTGATGCGCGATCTTAGCCCCTAGTATTTTTCCTTCTGTCTCCATAGTTTGTCAATTTGGGCGGTAATATTTTGAGGTTCCTCCTTGCTAAAGCTTCCTAAAGTTCTATTAGTAATCTCTAATAGTGTCCTCTTTAGCTTCCTGATTCTAGTTTATGCATTGGAGAACTTGTCTTTACTCTAGGTTGCTAGTTCTTTAGAGATTTTTTGAACTTTTTCAGAGAAGCTGTTATCATTTGATAAATTTCTATTCAATGTTCTCTTTATGATCTCCCTGCATTCTTGATCTTCCAACTAGTAAGCTTCAAGCTTGAATTTTTTTTTTCCTTTTCTTACTTTCAGGATGTAACACAATAAGAAGTGGGCTGTGGTTTGAGCCAATAACTGGTAGAGCCTGAATCTCAGCATTTGGGAAGGTAACCCTCCAATCCATAATGCATAGAACTCAATCTAGTTTTTTTTTTTTTTACCAGGTCCTCTCCTTCTCTGTTATTCGCCCAAGTATAAGCAAACCATTTACTATCTATATCCATTAGGGAGCAATCATGTAAGAGTTCACAGAAGGCTACTATGCAGTAGTGGTCGGCTTCTCTCTTTCCTACATTCTCTCAAATGTACAAAATTTCATTGAAATCCCCCGTACAAATACACGAGAGTAGGTTATTTGATTGGAAATCCCTCAATTTTTGCCATAAAAGTAGCCTCTCCCCATAGTTCATAGGAGCATGGAGGAAAGTTATTCTCATTTGACAGCCACTAGTCAGGTCTTTACATTCCAAATTGATGAATGCTTTAGTGCTAGAATTCACTCTTAAACCTGTTGGAGAAATCTTTCTGGAATATTTTGAAGCTGACAAAACGTTTCTATCAATCTAGTCTGAAGATTTGCAGACTCTACTATTCAAAGTCTGAAGACTTCCGAACTGCCAGACTCAAGAGTTAAAGTTTATTCACAGTGACAGTTTCTAACCGTTGAAGAAAGGCTATCCAGAACTGAGTGCTTCATTAAGGATTTAGCCTTATCGACTGAAGAAGATCTTTTGGCTGGATATGACATAACGGATTCATTTATTCGAATCAAGATTGATTAAGGATCCGATGATTGGCGAAGTATTATTGGAAGGTTCTACTTATGGAAACCAAGATCCTGATTGTATGGGCGAGCAGGATTGATGGGCTATCGACATGTTCCTTAAATAGCTCGAATGATCTTCCTAATTGATTTCGTCCAACGGGAAGATTGGAAGAATTCCTTTGGTAAGTGCCAACGGGTATGATGGCATAAAGGAGTATAAAAGGAAGACGTTCAGTTGTTCGAGTGTGTGCACGATAGAAGAATTCCAAAGTCCGAAGCTCCTTGATTCGTAGTCAATTCATTTCCGAGCGAAACTTTGTACGCAAAAGAGAGTTTATATTTTAAGATACCTTGAGGAAGTGTGGTAGAATATCCATACTGTGGAATCAAGGGAGAGCATTGCTGTAACATCTCTTTTGTTGATAGTGAAATCCAGCCAGTGGGCTGTCAGTGCAGAAGAGTGGACGTAGGCTTGGAATAAGCCGAACCACTATAAACCTTGTGTTGAATTTTCTCGTCCCTATTCTTTGTTTTACTTTGATCATAGCTCGTTTCATTAACTAAAGAAGAGCTTCCTTTCTATTGTCTGCCTAGTATTGCTTTCATATCTCAAGAGATTATTTTTACACCTATTCACCCCCCTCTAGGTGCTTATACTAGCTATATCAATTGGTATCAGAGCTTGTGTACTCACTTTGTTTGAAGTGTTTTACTTCAGAGTTAAAGATCCATGGCTAGTACGCTAGCTCCAGGGCTGATGGAAGGGCAAAGCAATACCAGACCACCTTACTTTGATGGAAAGGATTACAACATCTGGAAAAACAAGATGAAAGCATTCCTACGATCAAAGGATCCTCTGGAATGGGACGTTGTAAAAAGAGGAATCACTCCTAAAGCTGCATCTGTCTCAAAGAGAGGAAAAGAAACTGTTGAGTCAAGAGAAATGACTCAGGAAGAGATAATCAAGAGACAAGCACTTGATGCAAAAGCAATTTATTCTTTATATTGTGCTTTGTCACCTACTGAATATAACGGAATATCTTCTTGTGTTACAGCAAAAGAAGTTTGGGATAGATTACATATCACCTATGAAGGAACAGATCGAGTGAAGGAGACTAGAATCAACATTCTCCTCGGTCAATACGAAGCCTTCAAAATGAAATCAGGAGAATCTATAATTGACATGTTTAGCCGTTTTACAAATATCGTGAATGGTCTTGAAAATCAAGGTCAACCAATTTCTGATCCCATGAAGGTAAACAAGCTACTGCGTGGACTCTCCAAGGATTGGATCATATAAAGACCTCAATAAGAGAGACACAAAGAAGCATGCCACTATCTGTCGATGAGTTGGTTGGAACTCTTCAGTCTTATGAAGTGGAGCGAATCAATGAAGATGAAGATCATAAAGGTAAGAAATCCATTGCATTAAAATCCAATGATGATTCTGATATTACAGATTCTGAAGACGATATGGACGATGAGGAGCTTGCTCTTATGATAAGAAGATTCAGAAAGCTGAACAGAAAAAGAAGAAGATTCAATCCAAAGAAACAGAGTTTTCAAAAGCAACAGACCAAGTCTGTTGATGATGATGAATCAAACAAAGATGTAGTCTGCTTTGAATGTAAGAAAAAAGGGACACATTAGACCCAACTGTCCTCTTCTGAGAAAGAAGAAAGGAAAAGCTTAAAAGTATCGAAAAGCTCTCAAAGCATAAACCTGGAGTGACACAGAGTGTGAAGAAAGTGATGATGATTATGCCAATATATGTCTGATGGCACAATCAGATTCAGACTCAAACTCTGAAATAGACTTAGACTCAGACAGTGAATTTGAGGTAAGTAACTTTAAAATTCCTGTTAAAGTTTCTAAATACATTGATGAGCTGTGTTTTAGTCTTAAGACTTCTCTTAAAAGGATTTCCGAACTTAAAAAGGAAAACTCTACACTAAAACAACAGGAAAATGTTTTGAAAGAAAAGTTGAAATGTTTAGACATGAATGTTTCTACCCTGAAAGAAAGTGAAGACAATCTTTTAAAAGAAAATGCATTTTTAAAAAATGACTTGTCAAATGTTTAAAAAGATTTTCATTAGGATCCGAGAAACTTGAGAAAATTCTTTCAAAGCACAAAGACCTTATTTCAATAAATCTGGTTTAGGAATGACAGAAGAAACAATTCCTTTAATTGATTTTCCTAAAGTAAAGGAAAGAATTAAGCAAAGACCTACAAGAGATGCTTACAAAAATCATTTCAAAAAGGCTTTTGTAAAACCAGTAGGTCGAAACGCTCTCAGATGTTCAAAGTGCAATAGTGCAGATCATTTTGAAAAAGAGTGTCCTATGGTCTGGAAACCTGTTAAGAAAGTATGGGCAAATACCGCATATCATACTAACACCAATGGACCCAAGAAAATATGGGTACCAAAGAAAGCTTGAGTCTCTTCTTTAAATGCAGGTCACTATCAAGAAAAAGGTAAAATGGTATTCAGATAGTGGATGCTCAAGACATATGACAGAAGATTCAAATTACTTCATAAAGTTCGTTCAAGTAAATGGTGGAAAAGTCTCTTTTGGAGGAAACAGTAAAGAAATAATTGTGGGATTTTGAACTGTAAAGATTGGAAACCTCACAATAAGCAACGTTTCCCTAGTGGAAGGACTTAACTACAATCTGCTCAGTATCAGTCAGTTGTGTGATACTAGTTTCAAAATCAATTTTCAAGAGGGAATATGTTCAGGAACCAGTAAAGATTCTACTCAGTCGTTTATGGGTCGAAGACATGGAAATATCTACCTCTTGGATGTGAAACCAGATGAATCACAATCTTTAATCTCAATTCAAGACGAAGCAAGCTTATGGCACAGAAAGCTTGGGCACATCAATATGAAGCAGATAGCCAAAATTTCAGCAAAGAAGCTTGTTCGTGGTCTACCAAATTTATCTTACCAAAAGTCTGATCTATGCACACCATGCGTATTGGGAAAGCAGGTAAGAAATTCTTTTAAACCAACAAATCAAGTTTCCACTAATCGTGTACTGCAACTTCTGCATATGGATCTCTTTGGACCAACCAGAACTCAAAACATTGGAGGTAAGAAATATTGCCTAGTAATTGTGGATGACTACTCTCGATTTACTTGGGTATATTTCCTGGCAAGTAAGTCTGAAACCTTCTCTTATTTTAAAAAGTTTGCTAAAAATGTTCAAAATGAAAAAGGATATACTATTTCAAGTATAAGAAATTGGAGACCATGGAGGTGAATTTGAAAATCAAGATTTTACAAAATTCTGTGATGAATCTGGTTTTCAGCATGTGTTCTCCTCTCCATATACTCCAGAGCAAAATGGAGTTGTGGAAAGAAAGAATAGATCTCTTCAAGAAATGGATAGAACTCTTTTAATTGAAAGTAACATCTCTTCACGATTTTTGGCTGAAGCTGTTTCAACAGCATGTTATATTATCAATAGAGTTTTTCTAAGGCCTATTATGGAAAAAAAAAACTCCCTATGAATTATTCAAAGGAAAGAAGCCTATTGTTTCATATTTTCATGTGTTCAGATGCAAATACTTTATATTGAAAAATGCAAATGATCGAGTTGGTAAGTTTGAAGAAAAATCAGACGAAGGCATCTTCCTTGGATATTCTACCTCAAGTAAAGCTTACAGAGTCTATAACAAAAAGAGTCAATCTGTGGAGGAATCAATGAATGTCAAATTCCATGATTCTATACAAAATGAATCTATTCAGACTCATCTTGAAGAATCTGAACCTGCTTCAAACTCTACAAAGTCTAAATCTCAAGAAGCAGCTCAGACTCTAAAAGACCAGCAACAAATGATTATTGAAGATTCAAATGAAGAAAGTAATCATCAACCTGACAAATCAACCAGTAACTAGAAGCATAAGTCCAGTCATCCCAAAGATCTCGTTATTGGCGACATCAATGAAGGAATTCGCACAAGATCCAAAAGGCGTCAAGAGTCTAATGCTGTGGCTCTTATTTCTAAAGTGGAACCCAAAAGCATAGAAAAAGCTTTATTTGATGAAAGCTAGATTGAAGCTATGCAAGAAGAACTCAGACAATTCAACATTAATGATGTTTGGGAATTGACTCCTAAACCAAAAGGTAAATCTATTATTGGAGCTAAATGGGTTTTCAGGAACAAGATGAATGAGAAAGGAAAAGTCATAAGAAACAAAGCAAGACTTGTGGCCAAGGGATATACGCCAGAGGAAAGAATAGACTATGATGAGACTTATGCACCAGTAGCAAGGTTAGAAGCAATTCGATTATTACTCGCTTTTGCTTGTTATAAGAATTTCAGGTTATTCCAAATGGACGTCAAAAGTGCTTTCCTAAATGGATTTATCCATGAAGAAGTCTATGTGGAACAACCTCCCGGGTTTGAAGACCCAAAGAAGCCGACTCGTATTCGGACTGAAAAAGGCCTTGTATGGTTTAAAGCAAGCACATCGAGCTTGGTACGACAAGCTAAGTAAGTTTTTAATACAAAATGGTTTTATCAAAGGTAAAGTAGACACTACCTTGTTTATCAAAAGAGAAAGTAAAATTTTTGTGCTTGTTCAAATATATGTTGATGATATTATTTTTGGATCCTCTAATGAAAGTCTGTGCAAGAAATTCTCTAAGTCTATGCAGGATGAATTTGAAATGAGCATGATGGGAGAGCTAACCTTCTTTCTTGGACTTCAAGTGAAACAATTGAAGGAAGAGACTTTTATTCATCAAGAAAAATATGCTAATGATCTTGTCAAAAAGTTTGGACTGGAAAATTGCAAAAAGACTAATATACCAATGTCAAGTTCCTTGAAGATAGACAAAGATGAAGGAGGAAAGAAAATTGACCAGAAGCTATACAGGAGTATCATCGGTTCACTTCTTTATCTTACTACTTCTAGAGCGGACATTTTGTTTAGTGTTTGCATTTGTGCTAGATTTCAAGCAGATCCTAAAGAATCTCATCTAAGTGCTGCAAAGCGAATTATTAAATACATCGCTTCAACTTCAAGTATCGGCCTATGGTATCCCAAAAAGGGAGACTTTACTCTTCTTGGATACTCAGACGCAGATTTAGCCGGTTGCAGAGTTGATAGAATGAACACCTCGGGTACCTGTCAGTTACTTGGAAACATGACAGTATATTGGTTTTCAAGAAAGTAAAGCACAGTAGCTCTTTCTACAAAGCGAAGGCGAGTATGTAGCTCTCAGAAGTTCTTGTTCACAAATTCTGTGGATAAAGCAACAGCTAAGAGACTTTGGAATTGAAGATTCATGCACGGAGATTAACTGTGACAACACCAGCGCAATCAATCTTACCAAAAATCCAATTCTTCACTCAAGAGCAAAGCATATAAAGATTCGATATCACTTCATTAGAGATCATGTTCAAAATGGAGAAGTTTCGATTTAGTGTGTTGACACGAAGAACCAACTGGCGGATATATTTACAAAGCCTTTGGAAAAAAATCAATTTGAAATCATCCGTTCCAGACTCAACATCTTGAAGCTTGAAGAAGTTAAAGTCTAGAGACTCTCAGACTCTTAGACTCAGACAATCATGGGTCCTGACTGTAAGTTATTCTCTTTTATTTTAAATCTCGGAAAGATACGATCATTTATAATTGATTTATGCTATCTTCAATTTCCGTGAAAAGTGCAATTTTACCTTTTCAAAAAATTTTAATGGTAGCTATTTGTTTTTGAAAAAGGTAGATATTATTAAAAATGCATCTTTTTACTTTCCTTTATGACGTTTGGTATTTTATCTTTTGACTGGGCTATATACAGTCGGTTTCTCTCCGCTTAACTCCAAAACCCTAAAAAGCATCGATATTCCATTCCTGTCTTCTTCCCTTGTTTAATCTTAGAAAAAGTTGTCACTTTTCTTGGGAAAGTCAAGCAAAGAATCTTTCAAAGACAAAGAAAGATGTCGTCTTCAAGAAAGTCTTCGAGGATTGCAAGCAGGTTACCACGGCGAATGAGTGAGGGGCCTACTCACTTCAATCTCACTGAGGAAGAGGAGTCACCATCTTAGCAACAGAGGCCACAACATTCTCAACAGTGTCATTCTCTACCAACTAGTTCACAAGGTGTGGGTTATCATCAAGAGGAAGAAATCATTGAAGACGCCGATCCTGTAAGAGATCAAAAGCCCAACTTTATTTATAAGCTTTACCATGCTTTAAAGAGTATTGGTACTCCTTTGAACTACGTTGGTGAGTTCCTTAAGGACAAGGGATATGGGAATGAGTAGATCTTTTTGCGAAAAATGGAAGATTTGGGAATTGCTCCTAGGAGGATGGCAGAAGAAGCCCTTGCAAATATTCCAAGTGATCCGCGTGTTGGAGGATTTAATCCGACAGAGGAAAATGATGATGATAAACTATACAGCCAATTTCAACCGAGAATGGGTGTTGCAGCGAAAATTCGAGGAAAGAGGACAAATTTGTTTAAATCAAAGGAACAGAAAGATCTATACTCCAAATTGTTGAAACGTGGGGTGATAAACCCTAGGAGTGTAGATTTTGATTTCTTGGATGCTGTGAATATGAATTTGAGGGAAAAGTTCAGTTTACTTCAACTAGAACAGTTCTGTTATGACACCATAGAGAGTTATGCTCAATTAACTGCATATTTCTATTCAAATCTTAGTTTCTTGGATGCGAATAGAATATCTTTTAGTGTCCGAGATCTGGACTTTGTGGTTGATGTGGATATGCTGGCGGATGTGATTGGGGTTGAGAGAGGAAGCTATCAACCCATAAATGTCTATATTGCTCGTTTTACATTGGAACTTGTTAAAGACAAAAAGACAGAGGAAAGGATTCCCTACTCAAGGATGCGTGCGAACAACATTCTACTTCACAAGATTGTGATCAATTGACTCAGACCGAAATCAACTTCCAAGATTGATGTTTCAAACTCAGAGGCAAAGTTGATGTACGCCATCAATGCTGGGAAAAAGTTTTCTCTTCCTCACACCATTCAGTTCCACATGTATAGAGCAATGGTAAAGGACAAGGGACAACTTCCTTATCCAAGTCTAGTGTTAAAGATATTCAGACATTTGAATATTCAGCCTCCTCAAATTTTTTGTGTTCGACCGTGTGACAAAATGGTGGTAGGACTGAAAATGGTGTTAAAAATGCGTCTGAAAGAACTTGACAATGCGTTAGAGAAATTTAAGGAGAAAACTCCTGTCAAATCTCATCAAGTCTCTTCTGCAACGAAAAGAAAAGGTAAGGAGCCAATGGTTGCTTCATCCAAAAAGAGAAGAGCTCTCATCATTGAGGATGAAGATGATGAGGATGACCTTACCATTTCTGCTATAGCATTGAAGAAGCTAAGTCGTTCTGTTCCAGAATCAATGGAACAACAGGAGAAAGAAGCAAAGGAGAGAGAAAGACAGGAGAAAGGAGAAGAAGAAAAAGAAGAAGAAGAGAAAGAAGAAGAAGAGAAAGAAGCAGAGAAAAAAGAAGAAGAGGAGAGAGAAGCTGAAGAAAAAGCAGAGGAGGAGAGCTTTGAAGAAGAAAAAGAAGAGAGAGCAAATCAAGAGGAAGAAGAGCATGAAAAACACTCTTCTCCACCTGAAGCCATGGAAACAGGGGGAGATAAGGAGCAAAGAGGAACGACCTCCTATCCTGTTACCAGTGAACGAGTCAGCCGTTCTCCAGCAGATCCAGAGGACATTTATGCCTCTCAATTTCCTGAGGAGGGTCATGATGCTTCATCGCCAAATCTACGTGATTATGCTGATATACCATCATCTACCTTTACTCCATCAGACCGTGCTGAAGCTAGTACGCAGACTGATAATACAGAGATTTTCGCAGAATTCTTGATGTTCTCTTGGAAATACGATGTCAGATATATGCTTTGGAGTGCGAGGTTCAGAACTTGAAGAATGCTGGACAAGTTTCTTCCGTTTCCCTATCTGATCAGATTCAAGCCCTTTCTACTCAAATTCAAGCCAATGCTAAAGGAGAAGAGGTGGCTCATCTAAGGGAAGACTTGAAAAAGCTGGAAGGCATCGTTCAGTCTATGGGAGATTTCCAACTTGTTCGCGTTCCCAAGCAAATTTGACTTCATTTTATTCCATCTCAACCTTTTTTATGATGACAAAAAGGGGGACAGATGCAAGCTTTGAAACTTTGAACTTAACTTGTTTGAATTTTTAGTTTGTTTAACTTGTGTGTCTGGATAAGGACTGAATGTGGTGTGGATTTGGATTTGACAGCTACTTTTATATTAAGTATTATTAATATCTTATGAATGGCTTTACATGCAAGACTAACTTATTTTTTGTGGTTGCAGATTCAAGTGTTGTCATTAAGTCATTAATCTTTATGAGATATCCATATTGCTTGAGTAATGTTTTGTAGGTCAAAGTTATTCAAATCTGCAGGAAAGTTTTGTCACCATCAAAAAGGGGGAGGTTGTTGGAGAAATCTTTCTGGAATATTTTGAAGCTGACAAAACGTTTCTATCAGTCTAGTTTGAAGATTTGCAGACTCTACTATTCAAAGTCTGAAGACTTCCGGACTGCCAGACTCAAGAGTTAAAGTCTATTCTCGTGAGTTTCTAATCCGTTGAAGAAAGGCTATCCAACTGAGTGCTTCATTAAGGATTTAGCCTTATCGACTGAAGAAGATCTTTTGGCTGGATATGACATAACGGATTCCTTTATTCGAATCAAGATTGATTAAAGATCCGATGATTTGCGAAGTATTATTGGAAGGTTCTACTTATGGAAACCAAGATCCTGATTGTATGAGCGAGCAGGATTGATGGGCTATCGACATGTTCCTTAAATAGCTCGAATGATCTTTCTAATTGATTCTGTCCAATGGGAAGATTGGAAGAATTCCTTTGGTAAGTGCCAACGGGTATGATGGCATAAAGGAGTATAAAAGGAAGACGTTCCAGTTGTTTGAGTGTGTGCGCGATAGAAGAATTCCAAAGTCTGAAGCTCCTTGATTCGTAGTCAATTCATTTGCTGAGCGAAACTTTGTACGCAAAAGAGAGTTTATATTTTAAGATACCTTGAGGAAGTGTGGTAGAATATCCATACTGTGGAATCAAAGGAGAGCATTGCTGTAACATCTCTTTTGTTCATAGTGAAATCCAGCCAGTGGGCTGTCAGTGCAGAAGAGTGGACGTAGGCTTGTAATAAGCCAAACCACTATAAACCTTATGTTGAATTTTCTCTTCCCTATTCTCTGTTTTACTTTGATCATAGCTCGTTTCATTAACTAAAGAAGAGCTTCATTTCTATTGTCTGCCTAGTATTGCTTTCATATCTCAAGAAATTATTTTTACACCTATTCATCCCCCTCTAAGTGCTTATACTAGCTATATCAAAACTCACATCTTCACTCCACATAAGTGTTAATCCTCCTATGATGAATTCCGGATTTTCTAAAAATATATTTGGGAACTTCAAGCATCTTCTGACATCCTCTACCATCGTCTCCTTGTTCTTGGTCTCCATTAAAAAAATCAAGTTAGGCCTTTCGAGAGCTACGAGAGCTCTCAGCTCTTGAAATGTCGGGGGGTTGCCTAGCCCTTGATAGTTCCAACTAATGATCCTCATAATATCTCCGGTGGCTTATTAGGGCTAGTCACCGAAGCCCAATCGTTTCCTTCTTTTACTACCTAAATGGGGGTCTCCAATAGCTCCATATCGTAGGTGATAAGTGGGATAGGGTCTGCTATTCTTTTCTGTTTTTTAGCCCTCTAGATCTTCAAGCTTTTCTTGCTGTTGATTTCCTCGTTCAAAAGTTTCAATTTTGGAAGTTCAAGGCACATTATCTATTTTCCATTGTCTTTTTTTGTTCATGGAGTTGGAGCCAAGCTTTCCATTGTCTTGTTAAAAGATGAATTTTCTGCCCTTTTCTTGTTGCGAATGGGAGTCGCCCTTATCTCCAATTCATTTCTAACCACTATTTCCATTCCATATGTTATGGCTGGTGCTTCGAGGACTGATTTTTCAGCATCTGTATTTGTTTCTAGTTTCTACCCTTGCCTTCCCTACTTGGTATGGACCATTTCCTTTAGAATCCACCTATATTTCCAACACTCTTCCCACCCTTTCAACCAAATCAACAAACACTTCCTCTCTAAACCACCCAGGAGGTATCCCACTATTTGTACCCAGAATGTGCAATGGGAAAAGTCATAAAAATGCTCTTGGATCTCTAGTTCACATTGTTTAAGGACTAAAAGATTGCTAGCGAAGGACCAAGGGCCTGTTTTTATAATTCTCTCTTCATCCTCCTTCGATTGAAATACGAAAGAGAAAAACCTTGGCTCCTTTTGTGAGCAAACAACCGAATATGTTTTCCATGCCTTCTTCATTGTGTTGGAAAAAGCTTGAAAGTTAACATTAGGTTTGGAGAACAACTTACCAAATAGAGTTTATCTGCATTCCCTCCTTTTACTGGAAGAGATTTCTGTCAATACTTCTACTACATCATTATTTGACCAAAGATGGCCTAAGCTTTTACACAGAGTTGCGGCAAGTCATTCTCTATCTCACTTTCCATCTCTCCTTTCTGCAGGGTCTCGACTTGTAGTCACTTCGTTTTGCTTGCTTGAAATAGCACCTAGATGCCGGATAAGGAGGCTTCCTATGATGGCTTTTGTAGAGGTCCACCATGATGTTTGGTGAGATAGATGGATTTGCTTTTGGGTTCTTTTGCCTTTGGGGATTTTGGGGGTAAGAATGAGGTTAGATTGAAGAAAGCTCTGTGAAAATGGGTGTGGGATTTCTAGAAATGGCTAAGCGATCTAGGTTGAAGTAAGCGTTTAGTGGGAGGAGGTCCTTCGAGAAAGAGTTGTAGGGGAAAGGGTAGAGGGCAGGCTAAGAGGATACGTCTATGGAGTTAGGGTTTCTTTGGTGGATATGCAAGAGGAAGAAAAGGCTTAGGGTATGTTTTGTTTAAAATTGTTTCTGTTTCCCGGAACACAAATTTTTGTTATTTTGTTCTTGGGAACAAAAAAAGGAAAGAAACGTGTTCGTTTACACTTTTGTTCCCAAAAACAAAAAAATCTATTTTTTTTTTTATTCTTGGAAACAGATCTAGAACAGAAATTAAAAGTAAAAAAAACTTGTTTCTTGTTCTCGGGAACACTTTCGAGAAACACTTTTTTTTTTCATCTCATTTTTCTTCTTCTTTTTTCTCTTTCTTTTCTTCTTCTTTTCTTCTTCTTCTTCTTCCTTTTTCTGGTCACCGGCCTTGGCCATGGCCAGCGCCAACAACCAGCTAGATGAGGGCCGGCGACCTCACCGGAGCATCGCCAGCCCAAGGAGAGGCCGAGCCTCGCCGTGGCTTGTTGTGGCCACGCGAGGCTCGGCCTCGCTTGGGCCGGGGGAGGCCGAGCTCACCTAGCGGTTGTGGCCACCTCCAGGATGGCGTCACCTAGCGGTGGCCTAGCAAGGCCACTAACATGATACTTATTTGAGACCATAGATGGACTTTTAAAGTTTGCACACCATATGCTCATTTCCGGCTTCTTTAAACCCTTCAAGTTTCTACATATATACTTTTTCATCTAGATCTTAATTTTAAAAAGCTATCTTGACATCTATTTGGTAAAGCTCTAAGTCAAAATGAGCCACCAATGCCATTATTATCCGAAAAGAGTCTTTAGTAGATACTGGAGAAAAAACTTCAGTATAATCAATTCCTTCTATTTGCGTATCCCTTTGCAACTAACCTTGCCTTGAATCTCTCTATATTGCCTTTATTGTCTTTCTTGGTTTTGAATACCCATTTGTAGCCGATCGGTTTTTGCCCATCAAGCAAATCAACAAGTTTCCATACTTGATTAGTTGACATGGAAATCATCTCATCATTCATCGCTCCTAACCAATTATCTGCATGATCACTATTAAGTGCTTCTTTGAAAGTCGTCAGATCAACTATATTTTCAATGTCAAAATCAATTTCTCCAACATATACATAATAATCATTTAAAGGCGTTAATCTTCTTTGTCGCTGTGATCTTTGCACTGGCATTTCTGGAGCCCCATCATTCGTCTGGGAATTTCATTTGTGATAGAAAGATCTACCGTCATACCTCCAGTATCTACTTCTTGCTGAATTTCTACTCTGCAAGGCTCACGCATAGAATCATCATGCAAGATGGGCAATGGAATAGAGAATGTTTTGTTTGGTTCTTCCCTTTTGAAAGATTGAGAAGAACTCTTTTCAGCAACATCTAATTCCAAGAATTTGGCAATTTGGGATTCAACGATTCTAGTGCCACAAGTAGGACAATAGAACATATACCCTTTGGAATGATCAGGGTATCCGATAAAGTAAGATCTCGAAGTCCTGGATTCGGTCTTCTTCTGAGAATGATCATAAATTTTCACCTCTGCAAGACAACCCCAAACTCGAAAGCGATTCAAGTTTGGTTTTCTTCCTATCCACAATTTAAAAGGTGTTTTTGGCGCCGATTTGCTAGGTACACGATTCAATATATAAGTTGCTATTTTAATTGCATCACCTCATAAGTATTCAGACAAATTAGAACTGTCCATCATACTTCATTTCATCTCCATGAGCGTGTGATTGCGCTGTTCAGCAACACCATTCTATTCAGGACTCCCAGCATTATATATTGAGCGACAATACCACAATCCTGTAAATATTTTGCAAACGGTCACATTTATTGTCCAATATCAGTATAGCGCCCATAATACTCACCCCCTCAATCAAATCTAACAATTTAGATAATTTTTCCCAATTGTTTCTCAACTTCAGGGCGAAATACTTTGAATATTTCAAGAGCCTCAATTTTCTCCTTAATTAAATAAACATAACAATAACGGAAGAAATCATCAATGAACGTGATGAAGTACTTATTTCCACACAAGGTGGTTGAGTACGGTCCACTAATGTCAGTATGAATTATCTCCAATAGATTTTGACTACGAGTAGCACCTTTCTTCTTGATTTTAGTTAATTTTTTACCATACACAATCAATACAAGTCTTAGTATCATCTGAATCAAGAGGAGGGAGAATATCAGCCTTAATGAGTTGCTTTACCCTTTCTTTGGAGATATGCCATAATTGCTTATGTCATAGCAATTAAGATCTTTCTTTGATTAAAGATCTCTTAGCAACATTAGTCTCGACATTGAAAGAGCAAAATGGTTTATCGGGGGGTAAGGATAATTGATATAATCCATCAAACAAAACACAATTCCCAATAATTCTGGAATCATAACTCAAATCCACTATTTTATTTGCAAAATAAAGGCAATATCTAACTTTGTCAATGAAGAAAGAGATACTAAGTTTCTCCTAAAACTAGGAAAATAAAAGACATTGTTCAAGATAAGCTGAAAACTAGAATCTAAATTCAAAACAACTGTCCCTAAGTGCTCCACATCAACTCTAGTATTGTTTCCAACTTTAAGCTTTGACTCATTCAGACTTGGATTCCTTAGACTTGTGAGACCCTGTAAGGTAGTTGTCACGCCCTGATCCTCCGAGCGTGTACCATCCCTCATTGGTCGATTAAATAGCGACATCTCAAGACGCATCGTCGACCCATTCCTTTTAATGCACATATGGAAGCAAATAAATAAATCCTCAAACAACAACAAGATGAGATAGAAAAGCAGGACCACCAATTATCAAAAATCAAACCACACCTTTATACATATCAGACTAATTCATATACATTACTAGCCGATATTTACAAAGTCTACAAAAAGGTCGACTCTCCAAAACAAGATGTCCGATGATTAGCTAGTCCGACTCGTTCGCTGATTCGGTAGTCCACAGGGTCAGGGTGTGACAGTGGGTCCTCCACTGCGCCATCAGGAGGGTAAGCTGGACCCTCGTCTAGGGCAACATCAATCACAGAGGGGATTTCGAAATTCCTAAGGGGACCTAGTCTAACACCATAGGGAGTGGTGCGGAACCAGGCTTTGAATCGATTAGGTATTTCCTGATGTGGAACCTTTTCGACCCAGACAGTGGTTACGACTAGCTCATAAACCCAAAAACCTCCGGGATCGGGAAAACTGGAAACTCGCTTTGTAACTCTCATGGGACGACCATGACGTTCGAGGGGATTCGCCATCTAAGAACCTAAAAATGTTATCCAACAACGGGGTGAGACGATGTCTCAGCAAGTTCAACCCCCTAAGACTCGATTAGGAAGAAAATACGCCATGAAGGCTACCTAAGCATAATCATGAGTCAAAGGACTTACCTTGGCCTTGATTCCTTCCTGCAAGTCGATACAGTTCAAATAACCATCCAATCACTCACTTCACAAATCAATTTATCCCCTCAGATCGAATTATCGATCAATCGACTTAATCGATTCTATGTCATCGAGACCATTCCCTGATCATCTCAAACAATACTATCTATAAAGTCCGATCATAATTAGGACTGCTCACTCTAAGCTAATAGTAGATAGTATAGCTCACTAGAAGCTGCCTAATATACTGATATAGTATACTAAATATGCTCACTAGAAGCTACCTCATATACCATTATAGTATACTAAATATGCTCGCCATAAGCTGCCTCATATACCGTTATAGTATACTAAATATGCTCACCATAAGCTGCCTTACTAAATATGCTCGCCAGAAGCTGCCTCATATAATGTTATAGTTCATATAATTGAATCACCATTTTTATCCTTCTCAATAAAAATAATTGTGTGTGGGTACACAGTCAGCCTTAGCCAAAAATACAATTTTCTGCCACTTGAAAATCCAACAAATTTTAGCAGTCCACAAATCCATTTTTAGCGCTGTAAATCGACACTCGGTGATTTTCTAATTAATTATTGAAATTAGTAAATTTTGGGATAATTACCCACAATCACAAATCACACTCAATTTGCACAAAATAACAGTCAATTAAATAAACAGATCATACCACTGCAATCAGCATAAAATTCTGGTCACCGGCTATCCTGATCTAATTTCCGAAAAATAAATAATCAATTAAATAATTACATAAATTAATCATTAAATACTAAAAATAGCAACTTAGGCTCGTAAAGCCTAATTGAAAGCCGATACGAGCCCAGAAAATTTCCGAACCACTCTAGATAAATACTAAAGCTTGTCTAGGCTCTAATTAAACTACTCTAACAACTTAACATGCAATAACAATTAATTAAATTGCTAATCTAATCTAATTATCCACCTAATCCAGCTTAGCCTAAACTAATCAACCATTAAACGTCATTAACTTACTAAACAAGGATTAGTGAGTTAAACTCACTTGGTTAGCGATCCGCTTGGATCAAAACGATGGGGACACAGAGGGGCCTAACAAACTCCAAAGCGGGATTAGGATAGGCCTGAAAACGAGCCTTGCTGCCAACAAACCCTTACTGGTTTTGGCTTCAAAACTTGGGCTGAAGGAGCTACAACGGGCGACTAGTTCAGGCATGGCTTGGGCTAGATTCCGAGGTCGCGGGTGAGGGTGTGGCTTGGCGTCACGGCTGAAACTGTGACTGCTGGGAAGATGGGCCGAGATGAACAGATGGAGGGGCAGCTTCGGTGGAACAAAGGTCAACACCTAAAGAAGAGACGCCACTGGTTGACTAGTGCGGGAAGAAGTGCTGGCATGTGGGCTGGGGTGTTGTCATCTGTGGGGCAGCAAAGAAAGGGGGACCATCGAAGTAACAAGCTTCGGTGAGAGAAAGAGAGCGAGAGAGAGAGAGAGAGAGAGAGAGAGAGAGAGATAGAGAGGGGGGAGAGAGAGAGAGAAGCCCGCGAAGACGAAGAAAGAGGGAGGAGAGATAGGGACGTCGCCTGGGGGAAAGAAAAGGAAAACGTGTAGGGAAAAGAAATAAAAGAAGAAGCAGAAGGGGTTCGACGTTGGCAAGAGAGAGAGAAATAAAGAGAGAAGATAAAAATGGTTTAAAAGTCAAAGAGAGAAAGGCAAAGAGGGGACCGGCTTGCAAGGGCTGTCGGTTTTTGGAGGGGGAGGAACCGTTCGAGAGAGAGAAAGAAGTAGAGAGAAAAACGTGCGAGAAATAAGGGAAGAAAAGAAAGAGAGGCGCGCGAAAAAGGGGGAGACCAAAGAAGGGAGGGAAATTAAGGGTATGAATCATAACCATTCTAAATAGAAATTGATTTCTGAAAGAGAAATAGATTTTTCTATTTCTATTTCTAGATGAGTTTCTAGAAATTCGTATGACAGCGACACAAAATTTCTCCCTTTCGGACGATGGTGACCGGCAGGCGAAAACCGGCAACTGGCGGCGATAGAGGCTGACGGGCGACGATCAGCAGGCTATAACTGACGATCAGCGGTGGCGGAGGCGAAGATTGATGACCGGTGGACAGCGGCGGCGGCGGCCGGCGACCGGTGGACGGGGCCGACGGCGGCCGAGATCGGGCAGATAGCAGCTGGCGGTGGCCGGCAACCGGCAGCAGGCAACGGGTAGTGGGCGACCAGCAACCGGCGACCAGCGGCCGACAACTGATGAACAACGGCGACGGCCATCAACAGACGGTGGTCTGCAGCAATGAATAGACGATCGGTTCATAGTAAAGACGAATGATGAGAAGGATTTTTATTTCTCATTTCTATTCTAGAAATAGAAAAGTAGAAAATTTTTACTTTTGATTTATATTCCAAACCTATTTCGTAACAAAAATCCATTTCAGAAATAGAAAAATGAAATAATTTTATCAAACGGATTTCTATTCCTAAAACAAATCTAGAATAGAAAAATTGTTTCTAGAACAGAAATTCTAGTTTGTCATGCACCCCTAAATAAAAACCTCATATACTTATCCAATCTTGGTCCCACAACTTTCATGTAAAAAGCTTGGTCCTCACTTGCTTCCTTGCACCATAATTCTCCCAAAATAACAAGTCGTGGTTAGCAAAAATAACCATTCCTTTCAATTCCGAATTCTATTTTCTTTTTCTCGGAATCCGATTTTTGAACAAACTTCTCCAATTGAGGTCCAATTTGTTAAGGAAAAAGCCCACGAAATTTCCTTTCATCAAGTAGCTCATGCCAAAGGCCAGAAATCTCTTCAAAATGGTCAATCTGAATTTCCGTTCGTTTTCCGAATCGTCCGAATCGATTTTCCATAAAAATCCCGAACTCACTGAAAATTCCTCAAAAGATAAGTTAACGTTCCTAAAATGATTCGTGACATGACAGAACTTTCAATTTCTGAAATCAAATTCAAATTCGCGGTGTATTTCAATCGACACGATTTTAGCGTGACCTAACCTATCGAGTACCTTTTAGGAATTTTTGATACAATTAACCCGTGGTCGATTTTCTTCGAGCCACACATACCTCTTCGACACATTGACAACTCTCAGTGGTCGTGAAAAACTCCAAGTTTTAAATACAGACACAAGGTACCCAAAACGACAGAAAATCGGTTTAGTGCCGATCGACGAGAATTTTGCAATCAGGTGGAATCGCCCACACTGTGATCACACATCTCGGTCGAATCGACTTATCTCCGATCTCTAATCATTTTTAATTGTGCCGCAATGCCCTTGTAGACTAGCACAGTCGAGCAGTCGATTCCTTGTCGAATTTTCAAGTCTATTGCGTTAAAATCCCTTAACGGCTTCACCTGATAGGTCAGTTATCTCATAAGTGGCCATCTTAGAGAACAACACTATAGGCGTGTCGATGAAAGGCCTAACTTATCCAATCAAAATCAGAACATGAAAATCAGGATGTCATAATAGTAGTCACATGAACAGTAGCATCAAAATCAAGCTACCAAGAATCCAAAGAAGCATCAACTAAATTTGATTCAAAACAAACTAACAACTCACCTTGGTAACTTTCTTTTCTTACTTTTAGCCAAACTTGGAACTTGTAGCAATTGGCTCTCTTGTATGTTTCTTGCAGTGGAAACACTTGAAATCTTTATCTCCATTTCTCCCATAGTTCATTTTTCTTGAAGTCTTGGCCTTTCTTTGAACCATGAGCATTTGACCCTTTAGGCTTCCATTTGCCTCTAGATGAACTCAACTTGGCATTGGCAGTTAAGTGGGCGAACTCATACTTTTCCTACTTTAACTTCTTTTCCTCAGTCACACACTTGGTAATCAAGGCATTAACGCTCCATGTCTTATTCTGAGCATTATAAGCAGTCTTAATCTAGCTAAATTCAACTGGCAGAACATTTAAGGTGTGATGCACAATATAATTTTCAAAAAGAATAATTTCATGGGCCTTAAGTTTGGACTGAATGTGGACCATCTTCTGTATAAATTCTCTAACATCCATAGCAGCATCATACCTCATATTCGTTAACTCACTCAGCAAGTTCCCAGCTTCAGCCTTATCTGAGACTCTATATCTTTCTCTCACTGCTTTAAGGAATTGTTTGGCATTTGTATCTTCCGCCAAACCACTAAGGAGATGCTCAGCAATGAACCTCTTCATAGCAATGAGGCTTAGTCAGTTAGATTTTTCCCATCTAGCATAATGGGCCTTTTGATCTATAGTACTTTGATCATTGGGCCTAGCAGGTTTATCCTCACGTAAAGCCAAGTCTATATCAACGATGCCCAGAGCAAACTCTATATCTTGCTTCCATCTCTTGAAATTTGATCCAATTAACATTTCAACCGTGTCATTGTTGTTATTTACAATAAAGGTAACTGTTTGTCACACATAATGCAATAAGATCAATTATGAACAATAAGTAATTCAACAAAAATAATTAGTACATTATAAACTCCCCTTTGAGCAGAGTGTATAATGCACCATTATTTTTCACAGCATGAAGTTTATAAAGTAACAAGAAGAAAAATTACATATAATTGTCAAGGATACATCCCCTTTGGGCAGACAAATCATTTGAATTATATATCTCCATAATATTAATATAGAGGGGAATTACATATAATTTTCAAAACATTTATCTCCTTTGGAGAGATAAATATTTTTCAATTATACATCCCAATCTTTCAAATATGGGAATTAATCTTCATGATTTTTGCCAAATTAATATACACAATAACCCCATTTGGGTGAGCAATTGTATATATTAATTTTTATCAATAGGAAACTCCAATAATTTATGACCAAAATTCATCAAACAATATGAAATATTTTACAACATGTGCTTCCAAAGATCATATTGCACTTTTTCAAACAACAATTTTTGCCACAATTTTTTTTAAATTTTATTATTTTAATATTTTAGACCCACCCGCGGGCCCTGACCCATGCCCAGCCCATAGACCAGCAAGAGCCCACACAGGCCACTGAGAACGGGCCCATCACTTCTTTTAATTAAAATTGGCCCACAATTGGGCTATCGGCCCAAAGGAAATTAGATTGGGCTCACGCCCATTAAAAACAATATTCGCCCAGAACCTGAAACAAAAAAAAAAACAAAAAAAAAAAAGAGAGGACGCCCATCCATAAGTAAGGGTTCTGGGCATAGCCCAAAACTTCAAAAACGTTAAAAAAAAAAAGGATGGGCTGTTTTAAATGGCCCACAAAATTTAAAGAAAATATGGGTGACAGCCCATATTTAGGCCCAGGCCCAGCTGGAGGTCTTCTTCAACCTCCAGCCGGGTCCTGAATTTTTGCAAACCGGGTCACACGACCCGATTTCAACCCAAAGCTCCAAAAACACAAATTAACTTGATGTTGTATATATTTCTCCATGGGACATGCATATAACATTAATAAAATTGATTCAAATGAATTAAACGAAGAAAAACCAAGTAAATCAAGCACATATAAGCTTCAAAATTTCGGATCCAAGCCTCCCATGGCCGAAAATTCGGTTTTCTTAAATTTAATCTTCCCAGTAGCCCCTAACTTTTAACTTATCATCGTCTTGTTAAATATTGAATACACTAACCTTTTGTTGACATGTTAGATCATATGTCAACATTGCATGCTTTAACTGTCAAATGAAATACCTTTCCTAATTTGTGACATGAAATGATATGTCTTCTTGTGTCTATTACCAAGTGATGTGTGAGCATCATAAAAAAAATATTTATGCATATGGTTAATTCACATCATTAGATGAATGACTTTCTTTCCTTCATCCTTTGTTCAATTAATAAATCAAGGGAGCGTTCAGTTACGCAGGGTCACTACCATTTTGCCAATACCACATTATCAGCATTAGCCGACTACATAATGGAGAAAATGTGATAAATTTGAAGTTAGATTTGTCTTTTACCTTGAGCTTCATCAAAATCTCTTGCGTCACCAAATGAATGAATTGCCAGTGCCTGTCACATTAGTGAATCATCTAAGTTGAAATTGCAAAAGATGACCTCAAGACAATTGACAAGAGATCACAATCAACATGGCCAGTACCATAAATGACGTGGTTGATGCTGTCACCAAAAATAGTTTTCAAAACACACTTAGTATTCAATCAATTTCAAACGACCTAAACGAGATCTTATCCAAGTTAAAACAAAAGTTAATGGAGTGATTTAGGAAACCAACATCCCCTTCCTTCTTCAACTCCCATCCTTTAATTTGGGCAACAAATCTGAGGGCATCCTTCCACTCTCTTGTTGTCTGCTGGCCAAACTTCTCCTCATGCTTCGCCATAGCCGCAACGTACAGTTGAGACTCAAGCTTGACATCACGAGGCTTCACATCATAGAAAATCAGCAAAATCTCATTCTCAGATAATTTTGATTTCTTGCACTTCACCATGTGTGCAAGCTCACCAAGACACCACAGACTCGAACCATAACCTTTAGAAAAAAATGGGTACATAGATCTTTGATTCTTCGATAGCAATCTGCAGCTCATCTTCTATTTTTTTACCGACAAGGAGTTCTATCCCGTCGAAGAAAACACAGATGTTCGCATCTCACAAAAGATGGTAAAAGCAATTTGTGAATCCTTGACGAGTGTCCTTCCCCTAAAATTCAAAAGGATCTCATAGTCATTCCCCGACGACATGCCACCCCTCTTTCCAGCCCTCAAGCTCCTTCCCATTCCTAGCGCCACGGAGTCTTTTCGCCTGAGGCAGTAATTTTGTTTAGCCATTTTACGGATTCCACTCATTCCTTGGATTTGCAGAAAAAGTGCTGGGAAGTGCCGGTCCGACAACATCGCAATCGCCCGAGAGTTTCCTCTCCCAAAGCACCTGACCAATGAAATGCACGTTCGTGAAAATGAACGACATTCTCCGACCATAAAAATGATCGACTCCTCTGGCTCTTAGATTCTCAGAGCATCTTGCATGTCACCATTGTAACGGACTCTTGTTTCTCTCGAGTGGTTCGTCATAGCAGGCGGACTACTCGAAATTTTCAAATTCCGGTGACGATTATCATGGGACCCTAAGCATATCCCATATGCTCAAGAAGTCCAATAAGGTTGGGCCCAATGAACAGGGAAGCATGCAAATCGATAGGCCCAATAGGCCTTTTGTTGCTTTTATATCGTACTCGTGAGAAGGTTAGGCAGTAGTACTTCGAGTTTGCTGCGCCGCCTTGAACGCAAATTTCTCTAGGCGAGTATGTAAATGCAATCTTAAGTTCAATGAAAGTACCGTCCCATGGTAAAGTGTGTACGAAATTAGAATTTAAAACTGACAATAGGCCGATACGTTCCGAGGGGAAGGTATAAGGTTATTAATGAGCTGCCATTAGTCCTCTCAGAAGTCACGTGATTCAGCTCCATCAAAAGAAGTAGAAAAAAAAAAACCTTCTTATTTTTGGAAATAATTTTTAAAAATAAATCATTTTTTCTTTTCTTTTCTACTTCTTGCTCATCACCCGCTATCGGCCACCCCCACCACCAGTTGCCCATTACCAAATTAATTTAAAACAATGTGGAAGTCATTTTTCTCTATTTGACTACGCTTTTCCTTATTGATTGAAAGTATTTTCCTTGACTAATTTAATTTTTGTGCACCAAACACTGAAATATCTATAAAAAAAAAAATTTGGGAGGTTTATTTCTTCCTTGAAACAAATGGAGCCGTAAGTTATTTTTTAATATAAAATCAGAGGTTACTCAAAATTAACTTGATCCTTCTCAAGTTCAACTAATTAACATGCTTCAAGTTTAAAAATATTCTAATGGAGTAGCTCGAAAACCTAACAAATTAATTGAACTTTTACATATCGAATTACTTATAGGCATTATTGAACGCTATGAACAATTAAAGAGTACTGTTTTTAGATTTGATTTTATGTAAGATTTGGGGCTCGAGCTCAGATTGATCTCATACGAAAATTCACCCGGTAGAAGAGTCGAGCCAAACCAAGCTTAACAATAGCATATATGTTTTCAGTTCGAATCTATAGCACCATCTTTTCGAAAGTTCATCATACCATGGGCAGGAGCTAATCAACTCCAGAACTAAAAGTTCAATTGCTAAAGATGATGCTGAGCAAGATATCCATAGTGACATAAGGCAGAGTCAGCTAAATAAAATATCCTATGATCAAGCATAATTCTAGTAACTTTGTCGCGTGCTACCACACATACAATACGATCAGGAATCTCGGCCACACTCCACTAGGTCCTAAAGCAACCCAATCGTCACGAAGCCCGTACGAGGCATAAATCTTCATCACAACGTGAGAAGTTGCAGGAGCAGATCTTACCTGAAGTAGGCAAGATTGCGTTTGGCCCCTTTCCTAGTGGGCACCGAGCCTCTCCAAAATTCCAAGAAACCGCACAAAGTGCAAATGCAACAAAAGGGATGGGAGTGATGGGACCGAGAAAGTGAAAACGTAAACAAAAGCGCATTAATGCCAAAACGATATGCAAAAAGTCAAACCACTCGGTTGTGTCTCAACTTTCCCACCAAGTGAGAGCGGCGTAGCTGTAAAGATGAAACAAAAACTGCGAGGGAGATGATAGGGACGCCACCACTGTAGCTGGATGAGTTCATTTGAAAATAAGGAAAAAAAAATTGACCAATCAATCACTGGGAAAAGAAAAGGATGGATTAACAGTATTGACTGGGACATATCAGAAGAGATTCAGAGGAAATTTCCAATCCTTTCTCTTTCCTCCACTAAAACAAACCAGACAACATGAGCTGGAAATCACCCTCTCCAATTCCCTGACTTTTTTCTCCGAATCTCTCCAACCAAAGGGTTGTGTACTTGACGACATGATTGAAGACTGCCACCCAGAATCTTGACACATCGGAGCTGACAAGAACCAAAATCATGCAATCGTTCTTCGGCGGATCACGATTCAGTGGTCTGCATTTTCTAACTACGTGCTGCAGAAATGTGTGATGAAAAAGCAACACAAAGCAATACATTCTAAAGGAAACTTCAAGACCATTCTCAGAGAGACAGAGAGAGTTTTCTCCTGAGCACTGATAACACGATCATGATCCTAAATTTCCTGATGAAATACCAGGAATGCATGTCTGCATTTGAGCATTAGACTAAGCACATATTGCCATAAAATCTACCCCAGGCCAGTAACCAAAAGGAGAAAGAAAATGGAGCGAGAAGGTTCCTTCTAATTCTCACTCTTCTCTGATGTCCAATTCCCTCCTGTTTAGCTATTTTTGGGCAGGACAAAGACCATCATATTGGATAGGCAAACATAATCTCTCAGCTTATTTGAGTCAGAGACCATATAGCGACATTTCCAGCTGAGTAATGAAACCACAGGTGTGTGATCTGCAGAGCCCTTGACACAATCTACGACTGCAAGAGTATTTGCCTTCTACTTAAGATTCATATGCAAAGTAAGCACCCGCATTGGTGGGGAACATTATTTCAAGTAAAGCAAACAAACAAGAAATCATCAGTAACTCCTCAAAAGATGCATGATGACAGTCAGTACCATTGTCATGTAACACTGTATGGGATATCACAACCATCATATAACTATGTTAACTGGAACAATACAAAATGCTACAAAACTCGATGGACAGGAATCAAGAGAGATCTCATCAACGTTATTGCAGTAAGCTAGCCACCCTAAGCATGTATTACCTATTTATTTCAAGACCCACAGTCCCATACCTATTATATTACAATGCCCTGGCCGAGCCATCAAAATACCCAAAAACAATCGACCAACTTCAAGTGCTTTCTGCTGGGGTAAGATGCCCCAATTGTTCTGTTAGGTTATTTACGTTCTTTGCATTCCACCAAAACCTGCTGTGATCAGCGGGTTTGCTCTCATTCCTTCTACCATCAGTATCCTTTCTTTCTGACTGAACTTCCTGAACATCGGAGGAACCAGGATTCTCTGTCAAGAATTGCTCCCAGAAGACATCGTTAACCCCTGCTGGCACATTAGGAGCTGTGGCTGCAGCTTGTTCTTTAGAGGAAACTGGCTCAGAAGCAACGGTCAGAGCTGGCTTGGAAGTAGTAACCACGGCAGGCTCAAAAACAGTAGCAGCAGTGGGCTCAGAATTCATGTCAATTGTGGGTGATCTAGGCCGTGCATCAATATTAAACTGAATGCAGGATATAGCAGGGCTATCAGCACAACTAGTAGTCTCATCGAAGTCTAGGGTTGGGTTGCGCTGACCAGAGTTTTCACAATCATGCGCAATGTATTCCCAGATTGTGAGTGATGATTCCAATTGGTCATATAAATCCAATATCGATGGTAAGGATGAAGCTCCATCAATGTTTTCTCTTGTCAAAGTTTGAGGAGTCCCAGCATGATTGTCTTCACCTTGTCCCTCATCATGGAAGTAACCACCCGAGGCAATCTCCTCTTCTTATCATTAAACTCCGACTCAATCAACATATTCAGGGCAAGACCAGGTTTCTGCAGAACGTTACCCAAGTTAGACACCATATTCTTCTGTCGTTCTTCCATTTTCAAAAGCCGCCCCTTCAAATTCTGCATCTGCACTTCAAAGCCTTTCCTCTCTTCTTCATGCATCTGTAGCTCCAACTGAAGAGGTTCCTTGTCACTTTTAAGCCTCTCTACCTCTTCCTTCAGTCCTTGTCTCTCTGCTTCAGTTAAAGGAGAAGAACCCTGATTTTGGAGATTATGAAGGGAATGGCTGTGGACTGGTTTCCGCCGATGGATGTTCTTCAGAAGCTGCGGCTGACCTCTTACGAAATCGTCGTTCGCAAATTCCCATCGTTCTGGGTCAATTTTCCTAAAACCCTGTCCAAAAGCGAAATGTACATTTATTGCAAGTTATACGTTTGCGTGATCACTTCCTAGAAAGCCAAATCATATCAGAAGACAGAGAGCAAGCAGAAGCGCAAGTAGAAAGGTCTCAGCTCACATATGTGTTCAGCTGTCTAATAAAGCTGGAAAAATTGTTGTGCTTGAAATATCTCGGCAGCAAATCCCGTGCAAACTCCGGTGGATTCCACACAACAAAGCTCTTGCTGCCTTGACTCCACGAAACCACCGGGTCCGTGGAGGCGGCATCGACCATCTCGTACGTCTTCACCAGGAAAGGCGGCAGCGAATTCGAGCCGCTCGGCGATTCGTCCATCTCAAAATTCGCCTACACTCTCTTGAAATCAGAACTACCCAACAATCAAAGCTTCCAAACAAAACCCCACCTTCTGCTCTTCCACCGAAACCCTCAATCAATCACACTATCTTGCACAAGAACACAAACCCGACAACGAATCCGCACCTGGGTATCTCTAATTCAACTTTCAATCGGAAAAACCCCAGATAAACGCCACTCCAAGAGACCACATCACCGTCAAGCAAAAACAAAATGAAATGCTCAAATTCCCAAACAACCAAAACCCCACACCGAATCAGCTTGAAGGAGCCCCAAACATTGCCCCCCTTCTCCTAAAATACCAGCACCGCCACCAATCGCAAACGAATTGAGCCGACGATGCCACGCGCAAGCGAAACCCCAGATTCAATGCAAGCGAAAACCCTTCTCGAAGCGCACACAATTACGTCAAGATTGGATCAGGGTCTTCCCAGAAAACTCAGAAACACCCTCCCTCCCGTCCGAACCTCCTGGAAAGAACACCCCCTTTCGCGAAACCCACAAGAAATTGCAGCCACAGAAACTCCCAACAGTACCCCTGTATTTGCGTACACACACACACCCTGTTTAACGATACATCGAAGGAAAACACGCGGAAGAAACAGTTCTTTTTCTGTTATCGGTTGAAAAAATCAAACCCTTTCGAACATGGGTCGATGAAGTCACGGCGAAATGCCCATAATTCAACCTAAAAAAAAAAGAAAGAAAGATTTTGACAAGAACCCATTTCTTTAAAAGCGATAAAGAAAACGACGGGGCAAAAGACTTGCCGCGAAAGCAAAGAGAAAACCCATCATCAGCTCCCAAGAAATCGAAATTCGAGAACGGGGCAAAGGGGACCTTTCACATCCGCAGATGTTTCTTTACGCCCAAGAACGGGAGAAACAACGGCGAAGCTGCGGAGAGACGATGGGGGAGGAGGAGGAGGAGAAGATGCGGGAGGAGAATCGACTGAGTGCGCGTCCGCTCGTTTTTTTTTTAAAAATAATTTTTGTCTTCTTTTTGGACGTTTTCTTCCTTTTTTTAAATTTGATAATCTTGGGATTATGTTTTATATATGGAACAAATCGGCGTAGATTTCTTCTACCTTTTCTGGGGTTTCTTTTCAAGGAGAGCAATCAATTTGTAGACAATATTTGGGTGAGCGTATTTAGGGAGGGTTTGGTGTACACATCAACGGCATAGTTAGTAATTAATAACAAAGGAAATTGTTTTCCTTTTTCGGAGAGTGCTGTATTTTAAATATATTTAGATAAAAAATTGTGTAGCTTTGTGAAATGCTAATTATGCATACTTAAGAAAAGGGTGTGTACGGAAATTGCCAAAAAACCGCTCATTTGCAAATTTTATTTTACACTCGATTGCTTATGATATTTGTTTTTGCTCACTCGAGATGTGAATTTAAAATTATCACCTTTATGCATGTTCCCATGATAATTTTCTTTTTAGTTTGCTAGAAGGCACACTTCAAGGATTTAAATAGAGGTGAGCATTAAATCCCCAAACCGGCATGGACCGATTGGTTCAAGGTCGGTTTTAGGGGAAGCTTGTTCGGTTCCCCGCTTCACGAACCTAGATTCAATCTTAGACCAATTTTGATTCTTGCTTTCAAAGCTGGAATTGCATGGTTCTACCTAAGAATTGGTTCAACTTGTCCCATTTTCATGTTAAACCAATTTTAAATCTTCTTATAGAAAAAAAGAAGAAGAAGAAAATCTTTCCATTAATCAAGAAATAAACAAGGGTAATAAATAATGACATAATCACTTGGCCAAGAAATACTTTTGTAGAAATGGTGCAAATTTTATGTTTTATTATAAGAATTTTTTTCCCAAAATATAAAATAGAACGGTTCTCGAGTAAAATTGGCTTAGTTCGTTTTCTGATTTTGATATTTTGAAATCGAGCATCACATGATTAGTTTTCGGTTCTAAGCAAGGAATCAATCCACCTTAAAATCAATGACCTTACGTAAGATAACAAGCATGTGCAGATGGAAGCAAAACCGGATGGAAATTAGTGAAGTTCTTTAAGGATTGCAAGTATGGCATAATTACCACAATAAAGAATGACCAACTTCTTAAGGTCAAAATCGAGGGAGGTCAATTTATTTATTTTTTAACTTATGATACATCATTGAAAAAGCCAACTAGCGACTGACCATGGAGTCGCCATATATTTATCGAACGTGAATTGATCATCTGCACTCGATCTCAAGCCACAACCTTAAAAGTAATCGACAAAATCTCATCCGATCGAAATCAAGATAAAAACAAAGAGGCGTTGACTAATCTGCCTTGCTTCGTCACGTCGGCCAATATAAATTATTGAGGGGGATGATTTTGTTGTGGATATCCTGTTTTGATTGTGATGTTTAGGTGGGATCGAAGCAGACAGAGCCATCCTATTTACATTATTCTGTTCCTCTCCTTGTCAAAGCGATAGAAAAAGAAAAAAGTTAATAAAAAAGAAATCGATTTTCTATGGTTCACGTAATTATAAAATTTCTAAATATTGATTTTGCATTATTCATCACCATCACCATCACTGTCATGATGATCTATACCATTAGATAAAAATGAACAGCTTTTTCTACTTTTCCATAAAGATTAATATCACAAAAAAAATTAAATTATGCTCACTGTGACATAAATATCAAGAACTGAGTAGTTTTTTTGCTAAAAGACTGTCATTAAAGGATTTAAACTTAAGGTTCGCCTACTGTGAAAAGACATACTTGCAAAAATTTGACTTAGTCCTCTCTGGTTCTAAGTCTAGGTCTATTCAGTGTATCATTAATATCCTAAACTTTTTTTGTGTTATAAAAATTCCGAAAGATATATATATTAGTGTGGCAGATATACCTTGAATGTAATTGAAATAGAAGATATGTAAGGATTTTTGTGACATCAAAAATTTTAGCGTAAAATTAGAGGTATTTATTTCACAATTGATATAATTTGAGATTGTTTGTGATATTTATCCTTTCAAGAGTCGTAAATTATATTTCTATATTGGGTCAATAATTTCTTTTTATAAGTTAATAATTGAATGGACATAGTGATGGTGGAACGCCCACCGAAAAGGTGTTAGCCGCGGTTAACATCTGTACGATAATAATGACGATTGATTGAATAAAAAAGAGGATGGACATAGAACATAATGGTGTTCGTCTGACTTGAGGATTCTAAGAGTACTTTACCCTCTTGGGGAGTGTGACGTATGGACTTATGTGTCGCGGAGTTTAGGCGCTAGTGCGCTTGATTTTTGACCAAGAAAGATGACAGCAATTTGATTTTTGACCCAAGAAAGATGACAGGAATCATAATAATAATAATAATAAGTGAACGTATTTTCCAACATGCTCTCTACACGTGGAGTGGAAGAAGCTGCTGGTCTGCTTTTGTTCATGGCAAGGCTCGAAAACCTCTCGAGAAATGCTTTTCAGAGGGGAATTATTCTATGTTTAGTCCTCCCATGAGGCAGCTTGAGGCTTGCTGTTCCATGCTTATTCTGTTGCTTGGTAGGTCCTCTTGATGAAGGCGAAGCATGGTGCATAATCAGAGTGCTTTGAACGCTACTGGCAGGTGCAGACCTCTTCCTAAGACCAAGCATGGTGTTTGGCAATGCGGTCTTCCAACTAAGACAACTTCTTCACCTTTTTGGAGATCGGCCTGTTCATTTTTTTTTTTTTTTTGGTAACCGAGTACTCCACCATGAACCCTCATGCCCAAACGGCTCTTGAGGGCCGGGTCCCTATATCTCGGAGGAGACTAGCCCAGCAACCCACCGCTAGAGCCCTTACTTAAATCGTTAGCAACTGTAAGTTTCGAACTCTTGACCTCTACAATGAGGGAGGGACTCTCAACCAATACAGCTACCCACGAATGGATTTGGCATGTTCATTGGTTGCCTGTAAAATAGATAAAATAGTGGTTCTCTTATCCCACATAAGAAAGTTGGGAGTATATGGACTACTATATAAATATGGATGTTTGTGAGCTAAATCCCATAATACCCGCACGTGAGTGCATGAGTACTCGGCATGCTCGCAGATGATAATTAGCACTAATCCTCAATTGTTGTTATTATTTTTGTTTCGTGCGGTTTTTTTGCTAATCTTTATTAGTCATGTCATAATATTTAATACAACAATCTTTGCAATTGTTTTATATGAGAGTTCCTGAAAAAATATATTAGAATTGTTATTTGGTATTCTTAATTGATATTTTATTATATATCAGAAGAATTTGTTAGCAATTATTAGCAATGTTGTGGGGGCATATAAACTCTTAAAATGATTGTTATTACCTCTCAAAATCTGATTACATTTCTTTTCAATCTGAAGCAATTTTTCCCAAAACTGCCTTGCTGCTGTAACCGCCTGAAATGCTCCAGTAATTTTGCCATGGCTGAGGGCATGGGTCAAAGTAGATACCCATTACGATCAGGATGGCTATTTGAAAGGGTCTGCTGATCATAATTTACCCAGTTGAGACTCGTTATCTAAATGATTGCAGCAAATTAGGGGGGCGCGTTTGATAACATTTCTGTTTAAAAATTGTTTGGGGGAACGAAATAGAAAAAAAGTGTTTTTGTTCCGGGGAACAATTTTGAATAAAAAAAACGCGTTTGGTAAATTTGTTCCGGAAATAAAAATGAACAGAAACACGTTTGGTAAATTTGTGTTCTTTTTTTTGTTTCTTTTATTTTTTAAATATTTTTATTTTCTTTTTATTTTTTTCTTTTTATTTTCTTTTTAATTTTTCTTCTTTTGGCCGATTCGCCGGCCTCGGCCATGGTGGCGACCGGCCGGCGAGGGCGGCGGCCTCACCTGAGCCACCTCTAGGCCGTGAGCCTCGTCGGCCGACGGCAAGGCTAGGCGAGGCCGAGCCTCGCCAGGGCGGGGATGCTCGGCCTCAGGGGTCGGCGGCGCTCCGGCGAGGTCACCGGCCCTCGACAGCCAATTGCCCGTCATGGCCGAGGCCGACGATCAAGCTAAAAAAAAAAAAAAGAAAAGAAAAAAAAAAAGAGAAGAAAAGAGAGGATAGAGAAAATTTGTTCTTAAATTCCGTTAAGAAACAAAAAACACGTTTTTCTTGTTTCTGTTTCTATTCCAAATGTGTTCCTAGGAACAAAAAATAGATTTGGAACAAAAAACGTAAACAAACGCATTTCGTTATTTTTTTGTTCGTAAACAAACGCATTTCTGTTATTTTTTTGTTCATTGGATAAAAAAACAAAAATTGTATTCATAAATAGAAATAAAGAACGTTAACAAATATGGGTGGAAGGGTTCCAACATGTGAAGGTGGTGGATGTTGATACCAAGGTTGTCCCCTTAACATTGAGGGAGGGAGGGGGAGGGAGAGCGGTTGTCAACAGAGAGAGCAGCAACTGCAAAGAGTAATGGCAACGGCTTCCGATCTCTCTTAGGTCACATCAATTCAATAGAGAGAGCAGCAACTGCCAAGAGTAATGGCGACGGCTTCCGATCTCTCTCGGGTCACATCAATGACTATATTTAGGAGTGTCAAAATCGAACTGAATCAAAAATTTCGAATTTTTCAATCCTGTTCTCATTCGGTTTTTACTTTCATTAAAGTGAAACTTTTTATCCGGTTTAGTTAACCGAATCAAAATAATAAAATCTAAAAAATCATTTTATTTATTTATTTATTCTTTTTATTTTTCAATTGCTTTATTTTTCTTCTTCATTGGCCGCCGCCGACCACGGTGGCGCCCAATGATCGGCTGTGGCAAGGCCGAGCTCGTTCAACACCGACGAGCTTGAGCCTCACTAAATCCGGCCACTTAGGGGTGGGGGGGTGGGGGTGGGGGTGGGGGTGGGGCACAAGCCTCCCTGGAGGTTGCTAGATGTCAACGAGGCTCTAGTGACCTCGCGTCAACATTTGGTGACCTCCGGCAAGGCTCAAGCCTTGCCTAGCTCGGCGAATCTAGCGAGACTTGAGCTTGTTGGCACCAAGTGAGCTCGACCTCGCCGTAGGTTGAGGTTGGCAAAGCTTGACCTCACCGAAATCTAGAGAGGTCGAGCCTCGCTAGAGTATCATCGTCGTGGTGAGGCTCTAACTCACCTCGACCTGGTCGATGACCGCCACCATGGCTAATGATTGACAATGAAGAAGAAAAGAAATAAAAGAAGAATAATAAAAATAATTTAAATTTTGATTTTTTAAAAAATAAAAAAATTATTGAGAGGAATGCATGTAGGAAAAAAAAAAAACAAAATAAAAACAAAAAAGAAAAGTAAAAATCAAACGAAATGAAATTTCGGTTCAAATTAATTTCGGTTCGGTTTGATTTTTTTTTTTTTGAAAAATCAAACCGAACTGAATCATTTATACCCCTAGCTATATCAGCATAATTAAAATGTATTACCGACTAAACGACTCGGGTGCACAAATTGAAAAGTTCAACCATTCACGCCCACCTAAATTAGTCGAACGAAGCGACCTCCTTCTGACACATGAACAGTACATAAGGAGAAAGGACTAGCGTAAGATTGAACTCAGACGTCACGGGAGCTGTACGATTATCTCTCGTCACGCAATGAACAGTAGATCCAAGAGAAATTATGAACAGAAAAGTGGCTTGACCCATTTAGAAAATATTTTGGACTCGATACAAGATGGAATTTTCATAGGAGGATCTTGCATATGCAAATCATTGATAGGACTCACATCGAAAATAATGTAATAACTAGGAAGAGGACCCGACTGTTGGAGCAAACGATGAAGAAATATTAGCAAAAATTAATATATATTATTTGTATATTTACAGAAGTTAATGAATTATTATTCTAGTCTAAAGTCTTGTGTCATCTTTTGCTTTCTAATTTTAGAATTGTCATAGCATTGTGTACCTGTTATGCTAATATTCTTTTATGGGTTGAGAAAATACCATGTGCATAAAGAATTAAAGATATTACGGCCATGGTATTTTATTTGGCGAGATACTGGGGGCAAAAAGGCATTATTTAATGTGACAGTGTACATATATTATTAAGGTAAAATATCATTTTGTCTCATTTTTTTCAAGTTAATAACCGAAAATTAGGGACGCTATTGTCATCTTAAGTGTTGAACCTATACTTTTAACAGTCGGTAACCTTCTTTATATACCTACATACAACTGCCTATTGGTAAACCTCTCTATATATTTTGAAGATGATAAGATATTTTTATGTAAATTAATATGTGTATTTGAGTGTGCAAACAAAATATCCTCTAAATACACAAATTCATATGTAAATGATGTCGAAAACAGGAATTCTATGCTTGTGAAGAGCTTTTTGGTGAATGAGCGAGTAGGATTGTTAAGATACTAGAATGGACAAAATGGAAAGAGAATAATTTGGATAATATAAATACGCCAGTGATATGCTTGGAATGACTTTTATGTGGCAGGTGACTAAATTGGGATTTTGTAAAATCGCCAAGTCTAAATGTTCCGCCTAATCAAAGAAGTTCATGTTACTAATGAGAGGGACCATATTTCACATACCTGGAATGAAATCGTTTAGCTTTTAATTCATTTTTTGAATATAGTATCAATTGTCCTCAAGGGAAAGATGAGAGATTTATGCAATACACTATAATTATTTCATTTTTAAATTTGGAAGGTATATTATTCGTTTATAACTTGTCAATCAGCTTAATTATAGTAAATTAGGATTATTTTTTATCCATAGTTATACACGCGATCATTGGATGTACTCTAATTTATGTATGTGTTTTTTTCTTTCCTTTTATTTATTTATTTGTAAAAGTTTGAAGTTGAAGTCAAAAGTCACAATCATGTTTTACCATGAGTGTGGGCATCCTTCAGATTTTTATACGAGCTACTCTTACCACATTTGTAAAAACCACGATCATTTCTATCATAATGTCTTTATAATATAAAATTTACTATTCTGAAGAGAGCTCTTACTTAAAACCTTTGCTTTAATGAGCTAGGGATGTCGAGTCTTTTTTAACCATGGGTTTTAATTATCTCTGAAAATGGGATCCATATGCATTTTATATTTAATTGGGCATTAAAAGACTATGCACCATAAAAAAGTGCCCTTCCTCTCCATGCTATTCTTTTTGCATCGCAATATACTTATAATAGTGCTTAAATCATATCAATTGTCAAATATCATTGAAGTAATCAAATTAAAGGACATGATATTGCTTTATGTTTTCTTTTTCCTATTTTGGTCGCAATATTGCTTTATGTTAGAATGTGACTTCCTTTGATGAAAATGATTAATACCCTGAAAACCCAAAATTACTAAATTTTTTATTATAAAAAACCCTAGACCGGTACATTTATGAAAAATTTATCCCAAATTACCACAAAAAACCCCAAACTAGTATACTTGTGACAAATTTACCAAAAACTAATTTGTTTGACTCCCAAAAATCCAAAACTAGTACATTTATGACAAATATAACTTTCATTAAATTGGATTAATACCACAAAAAATCACAAAAATTGTATAACTGTGATAAACGGAGAATAAAATTTCAAACTGGTACACTAATAAATTATCATGTGTCATTCAACTTAATAGTTCGATAATAAAATTTAATAGAAATTAATATAAGGTAAATTTGTTACAAGTGTACCAGTTTGAGGTAAATTTATTAAATGTATACTAGTTTGGGGTTTTTGGTGGTAAAAAAAAATAATTTGGAGTAAATTTGTCACAAATGTACCAGTTTGGGGTTTTTAGAGTATTAACCCTAATGAAAATAAATTAATTCGGTAGCCCAAACATTTCCAACCTATGATGACTTTGAGAGGAATATGAAGTCACACACAAATTCAATTTTGAAGAGCTGTTAAGTAAGTTATATTGTACATGCGATCTATTGTTAAGTAAGAATTCTATTGTAAATTGAACTTAAATCAATTGCACAGTTTCCTTTGTTATAAGAAAATTTAATGGACGAAATAATGAACCACGTTGAATGCTCAAGAAATTGCATGAATCGCATGCTAAAATAGATATAAGAATAATTCTGCTTTATTGTTCACCGGACCATACCTTAATGGAAAATTTTAATCGGTATCACAACTTTACGTGCTAAAACATAACATAGTCATCTCGATTTTCATAGACATTGCAATATTAATCGTATCTAAATCATGGTTAAGATAATTATATCCACAACGATAAATAACCTTGCTATTGTTTTAGCCATCTTACAGAAGATGACAGCTGGAAAAGATTATCCCACAACTGCTCTATACTGAATTTGACATTCACATCCAAGTATAAATACATGCATTTCTCTCTATTATCTCTACACTAACCGATATCACAACTTTACTTGTTTGCTATTGTCTTAGATTACTTTCTCTTTGATTATGGCAGTAAGACAGACAAGAGGGCATCAAAGAAGTGAGATGAAACAAATTGAAAATAATAATCGGAGATCTATTGCATTTTCAAAGCGTAGATCTAGTATCTACAAAAAAGGCAAGCGAGCTTGTGACCCTCTATGGGGCGGAGGTGAGATTTGTAGTATTCTCTCCTTCAGGAAAACCCTATTCTTTGCTAATCCATCCATCGATATAGTCGCCAATCGATTCCTCAACCAAAACCCTTCGCCCGATGATAGGTCTCGCGCTTTGGTGGAGTCCTAACGTCAAGTCCAGTTTAATGAGCTCAACGAGCCGCATGATGAGCTCATTAATCAAATCGAAGCTGAGAAGGCAGGAGGGAAAGTGTTGAAGCGACTGACCGAAGCAAAAGGTCACGTGGCATGGTGGAAAGCTTGAAGAGCTCAACCGGGAAGAGCTTTACCTATTAATGAGACGAACAAAGAATGTGGCAACGTTTAAGCATTATTGAGAGCAGTTCGATAAATTTGTCTTAAAGTAGTTCGAAACAATCATATATTCAAACACTTTCGGACACTAATTTAGACTTTTATCAATTAAAAGTCATCTCAATGTGAAACCCCTTTGATTGAGGTATATTATCGCGTTCCTCATGTGAGTTTGTTTTGGAAAATGACAGAAAAAAGGAAATGAAAGTTCCATTTTGTTTGATTTTACTACGAATGGCTCTACCACAAATGCCCTTGTTTATATTTGTTGGCTTCTTCTAGATCGAGAGCATGGGCCTTCTATGATTTCTCGATGGACCATTTACCGGGGGAACATTGTACCTACGTACATTTTGCCTTCTTATTTCTATAAAAAGTGCCACAGCGGATAAACAATTAATTCAGACCATGTTTGTAAACAAAACCTCTATTTTGTTCATGTATTATTACTGCCTAAAAGACGCTTATACTATTGGTTTGGTTGTATATCATATTTATTTATTTATTTGGACAATTAACTCATCCTTATTCAAATAGGTAAACTATCAAATTTTACAGTACATGGACAAATGGGTAAATTTACATTGACCCATATTTACATCCTCAATATGAAGACAATATTGTTTATTGTAGAGAAATCAATGTGAAGTTTGTACAAAGCATGGGGACAACAACATTTGTCGTATATATTTTGTAAAATTACCGTCATGATTGACATCTCAGAATGATCATTTATTACTCAATTTTGTCGCTTGTTTCATAAATACCTCAACTACTAACTATAGCAATACATTATTCGTAGTTAAAGAGTAGAAGCAAGATCATGATAGTTGTTATTTTATCCTATCATGTCTTTTCATCATGGCAGATAAAAATTATCACATTAAAACTTAGTAAGCTTGCTTGTGAATATGCCGATCATACTATTTATAGTGTTTAAATTTTGTATTAAAAGATGTTGCATCATAGAAAAGCGCACTGCTAATCTTTCCTCCTTACATTGCTCTTTTGTACGGTATCTACTTTTTTAGTGCTTAAATCAACTGTCAGATATCGATGGAGAAATCCAATAGGACATTATAATAATTTGTTAGAATATGATTTGTTCTCTGACGAAATTAGGTACCTAGTGTAACTTCACTGAAATATTTTCAACCTATGATGATCCAATTATCTTTGACTTTGAGAGGAATAGAAGTTGCACAAATATTCATTTTCGTATCTAACAATCTATTACTATACTATATCAGGTTAATAGCATGGTCTTAAAGAGTAATTTGTAATATTTTGCCCCGTCAACGAATGGGATTAGCTTTCATGCTCATACTATCGACGGGCAATTGTTTTATGCAAAAGCATCGTTTCTCATTTATTGTTGTAACTTTGTACGGACAAATTAAAAGGACATGCAATTATGTAACGTGAAGTTAGTGGAGTAGAAGTGACAAGTGCAAACACTTGTGTCGGGAATAATTGTCCAAAAAAATCATAAATCTAGTACATGGTGGCAATTTAGTCATAAAGTTTTCAATTTGACTAATGTAATCCTAAATTTTCGAAAGATTTGGCAATATAGCCATATCAGGTCAACTGTTGTGTGAAAATCATGGGAAAATTTCAAATAAGGACCGAAGTAAACTAATTTTCAAATAAAATTCGAAATGAACTTTATGTTAGATAAAGACCTAAAGTGGACCCATTGTCTCAAATAAGAATTCGAAGTGGTTGAATCAATTACATAGGGACCTGAGCTAGATGGTCAATTTTGTCCACAAAAAAAATCTAGAGAAAATTAACAAATCCTAAAACAGAAACGAAAAAACCCTAGGTTTTCTACGGCCTCTCCCGTTCCTTATACCCATCCTCTGCAAAGTCAAAGACCAAAGTTCTCCCCATTCCTTGTACCCATCCTCCGCAAAGTCGAAGACCCAAATTCTGCCGGTTGAGGCACGAATTCAAAAACAAGAAGAAAACCATATGCTTCTTTCTTTGTTTTGCGGAGACCCAAATTCTCCATCGGTCGAGCAAGGCGAGAAGCAACGAGAATCGAGTCATGACAATGACCGAGCAGCGATTTGGTTGAGGAGCGGGGGGAGAAGAAAGAAGAAAAATGTAAACATATAAATGAATAACCTAAACTTAATTAATTTAGAATTTTCTTTTTTTTTCCGATCACAAATTTCTAACAAAATTGCCCCTATTTTAATCGCGGAAAATGTCCGCTTCGGCAAGCTAAAGGTCCTCAATAGAGATTAACTTGATCACTTGGTCCTTATTTGACACAAAAATTCACTTCCGGGTCCTTATTTGAAATAATGAGTCCACTTCGGTCTTTATTTGATACAAAGTTTACTTTTGATCCTTATTTGAGAAAATAGATTCATTCGCCAGGTCCTTATTTGAATTTTCGAAAATCATTGTTGTCACAATCTAATTAGTGTCTGCCATCCTATATAGCATGGTAAATGCAAACGAGAACGATTTTAGCAAAATTTTAAACATTTTCAAAGTTTTTTTTACCTTTCTTTTCTTTTTAACTTTTGTTTTTTTTTTGCTTCTTTCTCGGTTGATCACCGCTTCCATCTCAATGATCGCCGGCCAATATTGACTATAATGACTATATTGATAAATCATCCAAAGGTTTAAGATTAATCAAATTAAAAAAAAAATAGTATTGAATTAGCCGTCATTAATAGATTTATAGGACTTTGTGAAATCCCCTTGTAATTGGCTCATTTGTAAGGGAACGGTTACATCCAACATTTCCTTTAATAATAGAGCTTATGATAAAAAGAAATTTAAATTTTACTTGACAAATAATTCATAAATTTTCTTGGTAATGTACAAAAAGAAAAGAGAACTAGATTTTGGAAAGATTTTCTTATCGACAAAGCTAATTTTTCCAAAAGTAAAATCTAAAAATGAAAAGAAAATATACTGCCCTATAAATAAAAATGGAATACCCACAAATTATAGGAAAAATACAAAAAAAGTCATACACATTTTTATTGGACCGAGTTTAGTCTAAATAGTTTGCTTTTGTGCTAATTAAATCTATATGATCAATTTTAATTGGAAACTACTTATATGGACACCAACCATCTTACATGGAGTGGATGAAGTTGACATGGAACTTATAATTTTTCTTAGTCATTTTTTTTTACTTCATTTTTTTTTTTTTCCAAGTGTGCTTGTGGTAGTGTGGCTTGTGGCACCTTCACATGCCCTTCACCTAGATCTTGGCGAGGCCATGATGCCTTCACCCCAACCAAGTGGGGCCAAGGCATGTAGACCTTTGTTGGCCAATAGCTGAGGGTATCAATCATCTCCTAGATTTGGGTGAGGCACGATGCCCTTGCTTATGGCAAGCGATGGCTTTGGCGACCTCGCTAGAACATAGTTGGAAAAAAAGAAAGAAAGGAAAGAAGACTAAGAAGAAGAAAAGAAAAAGGAAAAAAAAGACTGTAAAATTTAAAAATTGTCTAAATCAATGCTAATAATACTACTACTAACCAAAATTAATTAGATTGACTCAACTAGGAAAAATACAAAAAAAAAAAAAAGGACTAAATTGGTCAAATTGAAAAAAAAAAATTATGATTGAAATGGTACTGATGCAATAGGTTTAAGACTTTTTTGGTATATTTTGCCACAAAAAACAAAAACAAAATGTTCACTTGAGACAAATATCCTAAAGAATTTTAGAGCACAAATGATGACTATTCTAATTTTGTAAATAATTTATGGGGAAAATTCCGAGTAAGGGCTCAAAGTGAGAGTGCTTTCTCAAAAGAGGATCCAAAGTGGCTCTTGTCTAAAATAAAAGCCTAAAATGGCTAATTCAGTTTCAAATAAGGACCTAGCTTTCTAGTGGCCAAATATTTGTTGGCCGGTGAGAACATCCATCTCACATGCTATTTTTTAAGTCATCCTTAGGGCATTTTCGTCCAAAGACTTTTATTCTTCTTTCTTCTTGTCCGTTCATCTTCTTTGCTCTTCCTCCGAGCCTCTTCAATTCATCTTTTTTTTTCTTTCAGAAAACGGACGACTCTTCATCATTTGCACAAACTTGGCAACGATTGACAACGATGGCTAGAGGACATGAGGACAATGGTAACCTCAAAACCAAGCCCTAGGGCTTGATTTTAGGGTGGTTGAAAACCAGGTGGTGACAAGCCGTCCAACGGTGGTAATGACAATCGGCGATTGATGATAATGGCTTGAGTGGCCTTTCTCAGCATTGTGCAGCTCAAATCATGTCCTAGGGCTCGATTCTAGTGGTGATTTCCTTGTGGCGTCTTGGTGAAATTTGATGAGCGCGACTCATTGATAAATATACTACTTGTGTGGTGATTGTGGACGATTTTGGCCTTAGGTGCATGAATAGTGAGTTTTTGAATTGGTATATGTTGTTTGGGACTTGTTGGGACTGAGACGAAGATTCGAGGCCACGACATGGAGTCCTGACATTTGCTTCGATTCAAGGTGGCAGTGATCTGAACTGAGGCAAGTCAAGGAATAGATTGGCTTTGTTTTGGTGTGCATAGGGTGCAATTCGGGCCTCTTTTCAAGTGATTAAAGCCACCGGGTAGATTCCAGTGAATTCGTCACTGATGAAACATCAACCATTGGAAAACTCTTTGCATTGTGAGTTCTGTATATTGCTAGGGCGAGTGCGCAGAGAGAGACGACAGTTTTGGAAGTATGGGGATGCAGCGACGGCAAGGGAGGATGGTGGTCGGCCAGCTAGATTGTGCTTGGTTAAATTTTCTTAAAGTTGTTGGATTAGACTTTGGATTAATAAATGGGACAATATGGAAGTGGTTTAACTTTGTTAATGGAGAGGATTCGGCTACATTTGTTCATTGTTGCCAGTTTTTCTGCCAATACCCTCTATTTGTAAAAATTACCATTAAAGAAAAAGATGAATAGTGGAAGGAAAAAAAAAGAATACAAAAGAAAAATAAAAGTCTTTTGGATGAAAATGCCCCTAAGGATGACTTAAAAAATGGCATGTGAGATGCATGTGCTCACCGACCGGCAAATATTTGGCTAATCGGAAAGCTAGGTTCTTACTTGAAATTGAATTAAGCACTTCAGGCGCTTATTTGAGATAAGAGCCACTCTGTGTCATTTTTTGAGAAAACACCCTTACTTTATGCCCTTATTTGGAATTTTCCTTAATTTCTAGCTACAAATATATTTTTCTATTTTTATTCCTTGTACGAGTTTTTGAGCAAAGATATGTGTTTGATAACAATACAAAAATTATGTTTTTGGAATAAAAATTTGTTTGATAATAGCATGAAATTTCCTCTCTTTTTTCAAGAAAGACTTGTACGACTCCATAGCCTCTTTCTCTCTGCCTTGGTTGAAGAACCGGTTCATGAACGTAGCGTTCACAACTCCATCATGGAAACACCTCTCTTTAAGCTCATTGAACAACCCATTCGCCTTATCCTTTGTTAGTTTCTGTTCAGATTAGATTAATACTATAAAAAAACTACAAAATCGGTACACTTATGACAAACGAGGAGTAAAACCCAAAATGGTATGTCAATCAATTGTGACGTGTCTCCAACTGAGCAATTGACGGTTTGACAAATAATAGTAAACTAACAAAGAGTAAATTAGTCTCAAGTGTACAAATTTGAAGTTTTTTTGTGGTAAAAATTAATTTGGGATAAATTTTTCGCATACGTATTAGTTTGAGGTTTTTCGTAATATTAATTCTAATTAATAATAAGAGTAATAATAATTAGAAGTATTTTCCAACATGCTCTATACACATGGTGTGAGGAGAAGATGCTCTTTTGATATTGGAATGTGGTTTATGCTTCCCATCGAAGGGACAGCATGGGGGGTGCTCCCCCATGAGCGAATGGGGGTTTGGGGGTCACCTCGACGAAGGCTTAAGGGGCAACGTCTTCGGTATAGTTTGAGCCTGTATTTTATTGGTAGTTTGGGTTTGGACTCATGAATAACTATTGCTACCTATAAATAATCTCTTTCTCTTGTAATTAAACGTTGCAATAGAGGTGGAAAGTGCTAATTACAGTGGAATTTTCTACTGAATGTAACCCTAATTTAAGGGTGAATTAGGATAAACTTTATGTTTCGATTTCTCTTTCATATTTTTACTCTTTAGTTTTGTTGTGTTTGTACACTGAATCCTAACATTTTTCTTATGGCATCAATCTGAAAACCTCTCAAGGAATGTTTTTCAAAGGGCATTATTATATGTTTGTCCTATTTTTCCATGTTAATTCTATTGCTAGGTGGGTCCTCTTGATGAAGGCGAAGCATGGTTCAAAATGAGTGTGTTTTGAATGCCATAGGCAGGTACAAACTTCTTCTCAAGACCAAGCAAGGTGTTTGGCAATGTGGTCTTCAACTTGAGAAGACTTCCTTCACCTTATCGCAGATTTGCCTTAGCTGCCGTAACCACATGAAATGCTCCAAAATTCCTCCTATGGCCGTAGGAGTGGGTCAAAGCAAATACCCAGGATCAGGATGGCTATCTGAAAGAGTCTGTTGATCACAATTACCTTGTGAAGACCTATTCTAAATGATTGCAGCTAATTAATAGAAGGTTACCAATAAGTGAAGGTGATAGATGTTGATCCTAGGTTGTCCACTTCACATTGAGAGAGAGAGAGAGAGAGAGAGAGAGAGAGAGAGGAGTATGGTTGTCATGGGACGAGAGCCCCCGCTGGCGTCGAATTTTGCTGAAGCAAAGACAGCAGCGACCGTGAGGCCACTGGCAGTTGCTCCCTATTCCATCACATCAATGGCTATATCAGCATTACTTAAGTGTATTACTTGCAAAGTAATGACTTAATTCCTAAAAAAATCCTTTAACTTAAAATTCAATTCCAATTTCATCTTGAATTTTTTTTATCTAAAAAAAATCTCAAATTTAATTCTAATCTCAAATCTAACTGAACTTTTTCATAAAAAAAGAGATATATATGTATAAAAAGTCTTAAAATTGATCACAAAAGTGTAATTTTAAGTTTTAAAACTTGTAAGAGGTCCAATTGAATTCTAAAACTTGTAATCCAATCGATTCCTTCCAATAACACCTTCCAACTTCACTAATGAAAAATAATGACATGGTTTTTAAAAATATTTTCTCACTCCTATGTGACAATGACAAAATAAAAAGTTCAGCCATTCACATGCACTCAAGAATTAGTCGAATTCAAGAAAAAAATGATCACTTAAGTGCCTCTTACAACAAAATTTGACTAAATATTACATGACTTTTTAATTAAATGTTACTATCAAGATGGTCTTGTAATATAAAAAAAAGAAAGAAAGAAAGTCCATGTGCATGAGGTAGCCTTTAATCACAAAATGACACCGCACTAAAGCAATTTAATCTCTCCTTCTCTTTCTCTCTCCCCCTCCAATTCCCTCCCTCTCTTTCTCGCCTCTCCTTCGCCAGGCGCCTCATCAAATTATCACCATCTGCGAGGATGACGTCTCTGGGAAAGCAACTTTTTCAATACTTCTGTTTTGCCTTGTGTCTCCTCCTATGCTTCTTCTCCTCTCAAACGCTACCATTTCACTTGCAGCTCAGTGGCGTTGATGCTTTCCTGGGGAAAAGGATCGAGATCGAATCTAAAGAGATTAGGGATGAAGGTGAAAGAGACTTAGGATGAAGGAGAGCATTATGGCAGCTTTTATGATTCAGTTTGGTAAAAAAGAGACTAGGGATAGAAGGTGCGCATTGTTGTTATTGCAGTCTTAACACACAACAAAATAAAGATTTAAGTTGATGCATCTTGATGGAGAATGATATGTAAAATAAGGGGAGCAGACGTTATGCTTTTGAGTGATGAAGGTGAATATCATTGTTGTAGTCTTAACACACAACAAAGTAGAGATTCATGTTCATATATCTTGATGGAAAATGATACTTGAATTAAGGGGAGCAAACATAATATGTCACAATTAGGTCATAACTCATTAGTTTAAACTTTTGAGTGAAGGTAAGTCAAATTGGATATGTTTATGGGTTTGGACTTTGCCTCCCTCTTGGTGATCTCCGAGTAAAAATATTGGACTTATGCTGCACCTGCGTGCTTCCAATAGGTGTAAGTTCTTTTCTCCTCATAGATAAGTATAAAAAACAGCACATGCATTGTGACTTGCATCTACAGATAAATAATAAAAAAGTTAAATTGATAAAAAGTAAAACAACTCGTAAGAATTTTAAACTATTTTTGAACGTAATATCAATTGTCCCAAAATGGTAGATGACAGATTTATGAAATCGTTGACAATTATTTTGTATTAGACTTAAAGGCGACTTATTTATTAATTACTTGTATTATATTTCTTTCATCCATAGTAATGTGTGATCATATGGTATTCTCTAACATATACATGTATTTTTGGAACTATTTCTTATACAAATTTGATGTCGAAGTGACCATCGAAAAAAAGTTGCTAAATTAATGGCATAGGTAGAACGATCATGTTTAACTCAAGTGAGGGTGGGCACGTCATTAGATTTTTCTACGAGCGACTCTTCCCATATTTTGTGATAGTTGCAATCATGTTTATCGTAATGTCTTCATAATAAATTTTGCTAAACCATCTAAGCATAGCTCTCATTGAAAATCTAGTTATTAGAAAGCAAAATGAAAGGAGAAAGCCAAAAAGATCGAATGAAAGAAGAAAAAGAGAGGCCGACAATTTATTGACGCTTGGCACAATTATTTGAAGTGATAACCTTTTAATGAGTTGTGGATGTCGAATCTTATTTCCAACCATGGCTTTTAATTATCTCGGAAAATGGGATCCATAAGCATTTATATGTAAGTTTGAAAAGATGATGCATCAAAGAAAAGGCACTACCAATTTTTTCTCCATATTTATCTTTTTGCATTGCTATATTCTTATTATAGTACTTAAATCAATCGTCAAATACCATTCAAGAAATCTAATTAAAAGACATTACATTGATTTATGTTAGAATGCGACTTTCTTACAAAAATAAATTTATTTGGTAACTGAAACATCTCCAACATATGATAATCCAATTATCTTTGACTTTGAGAGGTATACGAAGTTGCACAAATATTCATTTTGGCATTTCTTATAGATTGAACTTAAATCGATTGCATAATCTCCTTTGCTCTAAACTTTATGAAAATTAATGGACGAAATAATGAACAACATTGAATGCCCGAGAAAATTACTTGGAAAGAAGGCTAATATAGAAAAAAAATCTACATTCTTGTTTTTGGCAACATACCTTTATGCATACATAATATACTTGTCTCGATTTTCATTGACGTACTAGTAATTAGTATGTAAATCATGATCAAGACACTCACATCCACAACGATAAATAACCTTACTATTATGTTATCCATCTTATAGAAGGTGATAACCCAAAAGAGATTGTCCCCAACTACTCAAACTAAATTTGACATTCATATTCAAGTATAAATACATGCATTTTCTCTCTATTATCTGCTTGTTAACCAATATCACAACTTTACTCGTTTGCTCCTTGTTTTAGATAACTTTCTTTGACTATGGTAGGAAGACAGACAAGGGGAGTCCAAGAACTGAGATGGAACAAATTGCAAATGAGAATAGCAGGCTTATTGCATTTTCAAAACGTAAATCTAGTATCAACAAAAGGCAAGTGGAGGTGTTATTTGTAGCATTCTCTCCTTCCGGAACTCCCTTTTCTTTTGCTCATCCATCTATTGATATAGTCGCCAATCGGTCCCTCAACCAAAACCCGCGGCCCAATAATAGATCTCATGCTTTGGTTGAGTCCTTACGTTAGGTCCAACTTAATGAGCTCAACCAACGGCATGATGAGCTCTACAATCAAATCAAAACACAGAAAGCATAAAGCAAAGCGTTGAAGCGTCTGACCAAAGGAAAAAAGCGATGGGGGCATGGTGGGAAGCTCCCATCGATGAGCTCAACCGAGAAGAACTATACCAAATGAAGGGGCGAATGGAGGATCTTCAGCGGAGCTTGCAGAGGTCGATCGATCAACAGATTCGAGGAGAAGCATCCGGATCCTTTCAGGGACAGAAGTTAGAGAAATAATTTCTTGGCGACAAATTTGCATTATAGGACTACTTCAAATTTTCCCTCCCCGAGATATAAAAATAAGGATGGACTAGTTTGAGAGATCATGTTAATTTTTTTATATGTGCTTATTTATGATGATGATTGGTATCTTTCATAGACAAGAGATTATGGATGGCGTTTCATGTCTTGAACCCATTTTCATTGATATTTTCTGTTTTCATACGCTATTGCTTAATGAAGTGACAAAATTAACGTATAAGCGAGAGTAACTCAATAAATTTATTGGAGCAATCATATATAGGAACACTTGAGGACAATAATTTGACTTTTGTTGATTAAAAGTTATCCCAATTTGAAACCCCTTAGATTGTTTGGCACTTACATGAGGTATATTATCGCATCTCTCATGTGAGTTTGTTTTTAAAATGACATAAAAACAAAAAGTTGGAATTTTTCTTTTTCTTTTTGGTTTATAACTAATGTCTTTATTGGAAATACTCTCATTTATAGTTGTCGCCTTCTTCTATATTGAGAGCGTAGGCCGTCTATGAATTCTTGATAGACCATTGTTGATACCTGAACTTTTGTCAATAAGCTAACTACCTATTTTTCATAAGAAAATAAAAAATATATATGGGCTATTATTGTAAACTAGATCGGGATTGTCTCACACAACCCAAGACCATTAGGTTCAGCTCTAAGCATAATTCCTCGAGGCTCGCTGGTCGTCTCGGAGGAGTACTGAAGTGGCGAAACCGCGGTCAATACTCACTTGCTAGCTGTGATTCCAATCATTGGAGATAAGCCAAGCTCCCATCATCGGTCTAATTGCCAATTGTAGCTCATTTTTGGTCATTGACTAGGGAACGCTGATGCCCCTGTCCTACTCTATTTTGATGGAGGGAGAAACTGAGATGTCATCAACATCTCCGTTAGAATCGGAATTGATTTACTCAAGCGCACCTTCTTGATTCTAAATGTCTTTATCATGTCATGTGAGTCTAATCTAGAAACTGAACACACTTGTTGACAAAGATTACATGCTTGTTTTGATAAATATTAGACATGATTTCTAGTACATTCTGTAGTTGTCCACCATTATCACCAAGTCTCTGTTTTTCTCTGTTCTATGTTCATTGTTTCATGCTGGCAAGATAAAGCATGTGTACACATTTGGAATCGTTCAAGCCTATTCCTCCACTGTGCTTCATTTTATCCATTGGATGGTTTGCGGTCGGTGATTGACAGCTGGTTGGTGACCTAAAGTATACAACTGTGGAATACATTGGTCATGGACTAAGGTTCAGAATATGTTAAGGTGTCATTAAAGTTTTTAAGTTCTGGTGTTAATGGGGAAATTGAGTTCTCAATGTGGAAGAAGGAAGACAATGGAAGTAAAAGAATTGGAAAATAAAAATAAATAAATAATAGAAATAAGGAAAAAAAAAGAAAGAAAGAAAGAAAGAATAGGGGGCTTGAGTTTGGATTTTTTCAGATGGGCTGGGATTTAATTAAGTTTCATTGGTTTTGGGCTTCTTTAGTTTCGTTTGAAAGGGCTTTAAATAAGAGCCCAATTGTGTCCTGGGCCCAGACCGCTTCTCCTCAAGCATAAGGTCCAAAATTTGTTGGATACAAAATGATATCATTCCGCAACACGCAGCTCAACACGCAGCTCAACATCCACCAAAATTAGTTGGCCAACTCTGAGGGAGGTGTTGATCCTATCATTGAGTAAACTGGATACTCAACTTCTCATCACTTGGATCATGGGTATTATTAATTATTTGCACGTTCCTCCTTAGGCGTATTTAATGCTTTTTAGGATCTGATTCTTAGGATTTTATTGCTTTATATGATTTTGTTTTTCAAACAATGTTGCTTGTTTCTTCCCATTCAATAAAATGAAATTCATGAAAATTTCCATTTTTTGAGGGCATGTTAATATACAGCAAACCAGTTTCGTCATGAAAAATTTCCATTCATGTTGGTTTTTGCGCAACATGAGAAAGGTTGAGCCATGCTAAAATAATTCTTGTTTTTCCTAATTTCCTCTTTGTAAGGCTATATAGGAATAGTTTTTCCTTGAAAAATCCAACTTGATAAAGGATATAAGAACACACCATTAAAGGAAGACAAAGTTAGCAAATTGTCAAAATGTTTTAACTAAATTAGCACAATTGAAAAATTTATGATCGAATTGACAAATGGTCAAAAGGTTTATAACTAAATTGATCAAATTGAAAAGTTTATAACTAAATCGGTATAAGTGCAATAAAATGACTTTTTTTTTTTTTGGGTAATTTTGTCCCCCACCTTTACATGGCTAAATCCACTCCTCTTTTTTACTAGATAAACAAAATCGGCCTTTATGGTTTGGGAAATGAGTGCAAAGCGATGTCTTTATTTCACAAAGAGGATGCAATGTCAGTTACAAGTGTTAAAATATGAAAATTGGGAGATTAACTTGACCGGTTAGAAAAAGATTTAAGGTGAATATCTAGTTGATATTGATTCACAAGTTTTGGTGGATATTGTTCCACTAAAAAAAGATTCAAGTAAACTCAAAATTTTCAAATTAGAACTTTTAAAATAATGGATATTATTTTTTAGTGAAAGAAAAGATCAGGGGGTATTGTTCCCAAATTAAAGAAATTTAATAACTCAAAAGAGACTTTATATGGAATTCCTTCAAAATCTTTGTTTTATAAACTTTAGCTTTGACTCATGCGATCCTATAATTGATTTTTGTAATGTTTTGGGTCCCTACATATCTCCATCTACGAGATTCGAATCAATAGGATCATTTTTTTTGTCAACTAATTAGACTTTTTTTATGTAGTTTATCTATTTTTATGCATGATCAATATCAGTATTCTTTTTTTTTAGATCACCGGAGAGTACTTATAGCGCAATTTACTTTGAGTGAAAGGAACAATAGGCCATTTTAAGTATTTTCTTTTCTTTAATAATAGATGGTATTAATGATTTTTTAATTAGCGATTATATGCTGTGATTATCTATATTGGTGCTTAATTTGTTTTTCATCATGCACATTCAAAAAATTTCATTTACTGGGAATTGTGAGAGTTGTTTACCTTTCAAATGAGTGCTTCTTGGGCCTTTTAAATCCTCCGATCTAATCCTAATTTAAGCCAAGAAAATAGGAAGCTATGGGAAGTAAAAAAAAATTGAAACCGGTGGATTCAATCTCACAACTTCCTTCATGAAAAAGTGTGGCTAACATTTGACTGTTCCTACCGTCACAAAAGTCCCCGGTTAGGCTAGCGGGCTCATAATAGTTTTCATGTCTGCATTCTCCTTTGACTTAGTTTTCTTTTTATTGATTCCCCTCAAATTTAAGATTACTGAAATTTATAAGATAAAAACTAATTTTTTCATCATCATTGCTCTTATAGCAGATTATCTAACTAACACAGCAAGTCTTTGTATTTACTATAAAATGAATTTATATTCTTTTCTTGCTTTTGGCGACACATTTTTACACATAGAATGTAAGACGCGAAAGTAGTATATGGAGATACACTAAAAATATTAACGTGGAAAAGTTATGCTTAATGAGGCATCTTGATATTTTCTTAAATACCACATGAATGATATTAAGCTTTGTCAATCCAGAATGACTGAAAATTCACTAGCAGTAAAAAAAAAAAAAAAAAAAAAAAAAAAAAAATTCATATTTTATGCAAAGTTTTAATTTAATTAAATTTCACCATTTCAAGTTTCATGTTAGGAATGTAGCTATTATTTTGTTTGGAAAATATTTAAAGAAGGTCTTTCCTTTAGTGTCATCCAATCGTCCCATCATATGTATTTTTTTTTATATACAAATTATATATATATATATATATATATATATATATATAATTATATCTATAATCACTAACAAGAAAAGAGTTGATGATGATATATACAAAAATAAATTAAAAATTATAAACATGTGATTATGTTAAAATGTTGTTTATGTTAAAACTCTTTCTAAGTTCTACTTGGTAGTTAATCCTTTAATTTGCTCAACCACGTAGGAGAAAACTAGGTTTTATGGGAAAGTTCTTTTTTGACAAAGTTAATTTCTTCAAGAGTAAAATCTAAAATGAAAAGGAAAATAAGTGCCTTGAATATAAAGGGGGATACCTACACTAAACAAAAAACAAAACATATGATATTCTCCGGTAGAATGGCAACTAGATCTTATATAGAAATAGAAAAGCAAAAAAGGAAAGTACATGTACATTTGGAGCCCCCTTGGTTTAATACATGAATTTAATTGCAATTGAATGATTGGGGATTGTTTTATCTCTTTAGTGAAAATGGGATGAATTTAGTCATATGTGGGATGGAGAGAGCACCTCCCTTTAGTTTAATACATAATAGAGATCTAGATGCTGATATCACTAGATACGGCTTCTTTAGCTTCGTCCAAATTAGTGTTGAACTTTCTTTACCTATTTAGATGTGCAAATGTGAAAGATTTTAAATAGACATGTGCTCCAGGAAAGGAATATCCAATTTTGGATGTGCTTAGCAGTGAAGAGTTCTCCAGTGAGAGGAAGGGGATCAGGCTTTGCAATAGCAAACTCACGAATGTTTTACATTTTCCTTTTGTTTCTTTGCTTTTCACACATTACTTTTAAAAAAGAAATCTTGAGATTCCCAAATCAGTGCGATATTTTTCACTAGTTGTGTTGAAGGTTAGAGTTTTTTTGTCCATGAAAGATAAAGATTATATCCATGGTCGAATAAGTGCACCACGACACAAACACACAAGCCAAAAGGCCCAAAAACAAAACACGAAGAAATAAATGTATTGAAGTTTTAAAATTTATCATAAAATATAATTTAGTCCTAAAATTTCAAAAAAAAAAATGCAAGTAAGCCTTAAAAATTGTTATAAAAGTGTAATTGAATCATAAAACTTTCAAAAATTCTATCAAATGTTAAAAACTTGTCAAATTAATTCAATTAAGTCTGTCCATTTGATTATACTTTTTGGAAATTCTTAGAACTCGATTGTATTTTCTTGACAAGTTTTATAACTTGACAGACTTTTATGAAATAAGTTTTAAGACTTGAATACACTTTTTAAAAAATAGTACTTTGCCAACTTTCGTGATAAGTTTTAAGACTTTATGGTGCATTTGGTTGGACTTTTGAGGAGAGAAGCCATTGGGAAAATGTAAATGCCTTTTTATATTGAAGGGACTTTTCAGAATGCAAATTGTATTTGGTAAATTACAATTTAAAAGTCCATTGTGAAGTACCTTTTGAGCAAAATGGTGTTTTTAAGAATTACATTTACAAAGGAATTTTGTGATAAAAAAAAATTATCAAGAGAAAAATAAAAAAATTGGATCGGGCAAGGGCGAGGTGGCCGACATCTAACTTAGGCAGCCCCGAAGACGACTAGGGAGGGCTGCTCGGGGTCGAGCAACCGCCGAAGACCACCGGCAAAGGCCGCACGGGTTGGCGACCTCCGCCGACCTTGCCGACCCCCGCCGACCCCCGAAGACCATCGGCAAAGGCCGCCTGAGGTCGCATGACGCCGCCGTGACCTCCGGTGACCCTGGATTTGGGGTGGCGAGGTTGCACGATGCCACCTCGACCTCCGACGACCCTGCCGCGACCTCGCCGCCCTAGTTGCACGACCTCGCCGCCCTCGGATTTAAGGTGGCGAGGTTGCGGAGGTCACGCGATGTCACGCAACCTAGATCCCGGGCGGCAGGTCACGCGACCTGCATCGGGGCGGCAAGGTCCTCCAAGCGACCCTATCGCCCGAGATTGGTCACGGCGACCCAAACCTCACCGCAACCCAGGATGGCGCTGGTGGGTCGCGCCACCCGATGTCGGTCATCCAGGCGACGTTTGTCGGCGAGGCTTGCTTGCGTTGCCTACCCTTTCGCGGCGAGTCGCAGAGAAGAAGAAGAAGAAGAAGAAGAAGATGAATAGTGAGGGCAAAATCGAAAACGAAAAAATCAACGAGGATAATTTGGGAAGAAATTTTTTGTACTCCCTCAGCGCAATCCCTTAGTGCACTTATCTCAAACAAGAACGCAAGTTCCAGAGGCTCAAAACACAAACAAGAACCGAAGCCGTGAGGCCATAGGAGAAAGCTCAACTCCTTCGTTGGCGCAATTGAACATTCTAGAAGCAGGTGATATAGGTTTCAATCCGTCTAAAGTCTATACTTTTTTTTGGCAAAAGACGAGGACTAATAGGGAGATGACTTTGGGCTTTCGAGATCGAAGGCGTCGAGCACTTTTGCCAAAGGAGAGGGCGAAAGACTACTGCGGCAGCGACCAGTTGGTTGCCAGCTAACCTAATCAGACACCTCCAAACGACATTGGAAAAGGAAAGATGTTTTCTCGAAGGATAATGGGATAGACATCTAAGATAAGAAGCTACTCGAGGATTTTGAGAACAGAGGTCCTTCGTTTAGCATAACAATCTTATAAATCTCATCGTATCGGTTCTTACTAGTGATGCATCTAAGAAAGTCATTTTAATTTCTTTCTGACCTTTCTTCTAGTGAAACACCAAAATAATCTTCTAATCAGCCAAACTGAGCACAAAGTTTTATCTAGAACTAGATCCATGTGAATTGGATCCATTATATGTGCTCTATATGTGATTCCCACGTGATTAACTGATATTACTAGGTCTAGACCAGTCTCTTCACATGAAGCCTTACCAGAATTTTTTTGATATTTCAGAAACATGTCAATGAATACAACAGTTGATACTCATTTTCGGAGTTTTGTAGGAATCCCTTTGAAAGTTCTCACTTGTCTGTACCGTCATAATATGAAGATGCTAATTTATCATTCAAGTAATTAACTCTATAGGATCAAGCACAAGACAAATTCAATTCGGCACAATACCAAATACAAATCACTCCATGTTCGGTTTCACTCACTCAAATCTTATATTGCCCCTTATTTGGAGTCTATAAAATTAGCGAGGTGTTTAGGCTCGACTATATCTAAACTAAATTAGGCTCTCTTGTAAATTAGAAGGAGCGTGGTTTGCCTGGCGGACAATGGGGGGGGAAAAAGAGGTGCTATCTGCTACATGGGATGAGGGAAATATGCATTTATATCCTCCTTTCTCAATTTAAATACGGGAGTGCTTTCCTTTTCCGTGGTTGAACAACAGACATTGGGACTTTTGATCATGTTCACTTCTATTGATAAATAATCTACATGATATCAGGCTCCAGATTCATTAAAAGAGGAAAAACAAAAAAAGAAAAATCAATGGAAAAAATAATCAGCAGCTTTTATCTATCCTTAACCCACCAGATTTGGCTTTCTTTCCCTCCTCAGTCAAAGCTGCTTTAGCTGAATATATCTTAGTCGGTGCTATGGAAGCCTGAAAGACAGAGCAATCCCCAGTCCTTCAACAGCTCCTCTTGTCCCCAAATCTCCGGTATCCAAACCTGCCCTGCGACCTCGACCCGGTGTCGCTGCAGCATCTCTCTACCTTTCACTTCTTCTCCTTCTTTTTCCTGTTGCTGTTCCTCTTCCTGTGTGTTGTGATCTCCTTCACTGTTGTTCTTGGACTCGTGTTCTGCTGGGTAAGTGGACTTACTGGCCCCCAGCTTTTTGTCTGAATTACGCCCACCACCATTATCAATCTCAGAAGAAGGGCGTTGTGTTTCTTTTCTTCCTTTACCATTTGATGCATCAGAGTCAGATGGAGCCGAATCTGGTAGGGCACTGATCATTCCACTGGCTTGATCTTCCTTCATGTGGGAATGAGTTTGAGTCTTGTTTGTTGTCTTTTCCCTGCTCTTAGGGCACTGATCGTTCCACTGGCTTGACCTTCCTTCATGTGGGAATGAGTTTGAGTCTTGTTCGTTGTCCTTTCCCTGCTCTTGGGCTTGCTCCTTGTTCCATCTCTGTTGCTATCCTTTTCGGAGAAAGAAGATTGCATGAGAGGCTCATCTGTGTGCGGGAATAAAAGCAGCGAAAATGGGTGGGACGTTGAGTTTCCACGTCAACTCAACAGTCCCATTTTTGTATGGTTTTGACAATTGTACGTGTCTCTTTCATCATTTAACTCCCCTTCTTGTGGCTTTCTTTCAGCTGCTAATGCCCTTCGAAAGAGAGAGAGAGAGAGAGAGATCTTTGGAATATTGTGAGGCGGATATCACATTTGTTTTAGTCCTTGTGTGAGGTTGATGTTGATTTTGACGAATGTTATTTTGGTGTTTGATTCGAAATGGGTAAGGGGCCCTATGTCCTTCGGATTTTTGTTAGTTGTAATAATCTTAGAGGGAAAAAAAAGGATTGTATTTCTTCAATATTGGTATATAATAAGGACAAGGAGACTCGTACTGCAACATTGAATGAGATATTTTCTTGATGGTGATGGTGATGGACACCTTTAACCACCGCCATTCATTTCGTCTTCACTTGCTCGAAACCCCCAGCAGCTTGTATTTATGGGCGTTGAAAGGTGGAATGAACAACTGCATGTAAGCGTTATTAGCAAATAGGGTTTAGCTTCCAAGCACTCCTTGCGTTATTAGCAAATAGGGTTTAGCTTCCAAGCACTCCTTCCATTTGGAAACCAATTACTTGCATGGGGCCGCGTCCGATTAGTCACTTTCTTTGTTAAGATGATGTCAATTGCTTAGCAAAATGAACCATGGTTAGCTGCCGCGACGAGTTTGCCCTATTTTGATAGACAAATGAGTCTAGAGCACCGTCCCTATTCACACATTCACATGCTCGCTTGTAGTGTATCCGTTAAAAATCAAGCTGTTTTTTATTTTGGAAAATTGTCCAAAAAGTCTTAAAACTATTATACGGTAGCCAATTCAATCTTAAACATTTCAATTGTGCTAATCTAGTCTTACACATTTTGACAATTTACCAATTTCTTCCTAAACTTTTCAATTGTGTAATTTAGTTATATTAGTTTACCAAATTACTGCACAATCGTCCTTCTAGATAATATTTTCAAAATCACTTATATGATGATCTAGTTAGAGCCAACAATTTAGAAAATTTCCAAATTTCTTATTAAAATTAATAAGAAATTTTATTCTTTTTTTTTTAACAATGCTACTGCGCCTCTTTGGCCAAGGGTTGGTAAACCCACCAACCACTAGACAAGGGTTGGTGACTCCTTACCAACCCTAGGGTGAGGGATGCGAAGCCCTTGTCGCCCACGGATGAATGTTGAGGCCCTCGCCAATTTGGTAAGTTGGCGAGGGCACCATGACCCTCGTCCAAGCCCTCATTGTGGGGGCTTAAGAGGGCTCACGAAGCCTGCATAATGGTTGATGAAAGTCCGCAGTCCCTCATCGTGCTAGAAGCCTCGTTGCCCTAAGAAAAAAAGAAAAAAAAGATAAGAAGGAAAATAAAAATGAAAAATAATAAAAGAAATTCCGGAAATTTTTAGAAAATAATAAATAGTTAATGTCTGAAAAACCCCAAACTAGTACATATTTGACAAATTTACCTCAACTGATTATAAAAAATCACAAACTGATATGCTTGTGACAAATTTACCAAAAACTAATTTATTCAACTGCCAAAACCCTAAATTAGTACATTTAATACCACCAAAAATTACAAAAATTGTATAACTATGATAAACGGAGAGTAAAATCCCAAATTGATATAGTAGTCAACCGTCTATTGTCATTTAACTTATTAATTAAACAATAAAATTTAACAGAAACTAACAGATGGTAAATTTATCATAAGTATACCAATTTGGGGTAAATTTATTAGAAGTGCACTAGTTTGGAGTTTTTGGTAATCAAAAAATAAGTTTATGGTAAATTTGTTACAGGTGGACTAATTTGGGAATTTTCAGGGCATTCACTCAATAATAAAACTTGTCCACATTAGTGTTAGTTATGCCACGTAAGATGACTGGTACTGACTCGACCGCCATGAAAATTAGCTGGAAGAATTACATTAATAATTAATTAAAAATTTATAACTAAATTGGCACTCAACAGTTTATAATTAAATTGATATAATTGAGAGGTTTATGACTAAATCAACCACCGTACAATATAAGTTTAGGAATTTTTGGACAATTTTCCTAGCTTTTTTTTTTTAACCTACTTCAATGTTTAAGATTGCATGGGTACTTTCAGAGGAATTGTTTTCCCAATAGATAAGTGTCTCCACTTGTATTTACATCTTGCTAATATAATTCAGATCTTACTTTCCCCGATTCTACTTTACTTCACTTGCCCTTTTCCTGTCCATTATCATCGTTGTCACTAATTCCATATCTCCTAATAACTATAACAAATTAATCTAAGCTACATATTTACATAATTTATTTAGAAAATTATTGCAATATCTAATTTGTTAAATTACAAAAGGTAAACGCATCTAACTTAAAATCTTGCTTCCATTATTCTACTTCGTTTCTTGCCCTTTCTCTATTCATCATTGCCCCTCATTATAACAAATAAATTAACTTAATTATAACATTAACATAATCTATTTAAAAATAATATAATATACTATTTTAGCTATATATGGTAAAATGGAAAAAAAAACATCTCAATACTGTTTATCAATAGCAATTGAACAAATCGTAGGTTAGAGTTAAGTTTATTTCAATTATATGTTCAATCATATGTAAGTACTCTAAAATTTAGTTAGGATAAGAATATTTATATTTAAACTTGAATTTACGCACTTTCAGCAATTATTGTACATGCTAGTATTTAAATAAATTGTACTCATCAAATTACACATAGAATCAATAATATGTCACATGTTAAATCGTAATAATGTAACAAAATCATAAAATGACATTTTCATTTTATGCTTATAAGAAAAGATGCAACCATCCAATATTCAAAATGGTGAATTTAAATGGACAAAAATGTTTCCCATTTTTATGGCAGTTTCGATGTCATCATTTTTGCAGTGGTTTATTTGTTATGCTTCTCACATTTCTCTTCTTCCAAATATAAGATGAAATCAATCCCATCTATCAGTGTTATTTGGCTCCATTATTGCATAAAAGATACATATCTTCAAAATTTGACATTTATTTTAGTAGTAAAAATTAATGATCTCTTCAATATTTGACGAACACATATCTCACAGTCGAATTAATACATTTGGACCAAACATGCATCATTCACATTTAGATGACAGCTTTTCTAAATAGTACATTTTGTTCTGCTTCTTTTATGTTTGCATGAAAAGATACAATTCCTCGAAATAATAGATCTGAACTAACACATTTGTTCGCATGTTTCATATTGATTTAAAATATGTGTCTTGTTCGCATGTTTCAGATTGATTTCAAATATGTGTCTGTTCTTTTTCTCTTCTTCCTTTAGTTAAACATGTCACCTGACCGTGGAGTGGGGGGGCACACATTTGGCAATGGGTTAAGAGTCTGATGGTGCTTACACAGGCAGTAAATTACGTCATGTTTAGAATAAAATTACTTAAAGTAAATGAGGGTAAAAAGTAAAAGAAGAAAATTCATGAAAATCTAGATCTTTCGTCAGAGTAAGCATACACAATATGATAAAATTATGTACACCACCACTATTAACCATAACAAAACTAATGTACTCAACATTATGTATGGAGAAATTGTCCAATCAATTCAACACATATTATATATATATATATTATTCAATCTTAAAATTTTCTAAATTTTCCAATTTAGAAATAAAATCTTTGTGCAAAATTCCAATGTAATCCTTCTGGAAAATTTTTATAAGAAATCGCTTGATGTAGCAATGTGCCACTTAAGAGTGTTGATGATGACTAGACTATTATGTTAGTGAGTTGCAGCAATTTTTTTTTTTTTTGGGTCAAAAGAATCGAAAAGATTATATTGAAATTTTCTCTGAGGGTTTAGGACTTCTAGTAAAATTAAAAAGTTTAGAATTGAATTCACGTGTAATAAGTTTATGACTAATTGAGTAATTTTTCCATTACATAAATACAACAAATTTCTCATACATGTAATTTTATTTATTAGTTAAGACATGCCATTGTCTCGTTTTGCGCTTTTGAGAAATCTCCTCTATTGCAATTCGCACGTGCATTCTATGCCTGAATTTACTAATCATGGGTGACTCACCAAGTTTTCAACTACAAGCATAATTTATTAAAATAAATGAAAAAAATGAGGTGACATAGTAGAGAGGTAGTGCAAGTGGATTTTGATTTTTTTTTTTTTTTGCTTGCCTATTCCTAACTCTTATTTCTCTTTAATGCATAATCTTATAAAACCATGCATATGCTATAACACACTACTTTTTAATGTATCTAGTTAAAAAAAAAATATTTTCATTTTTTCATCACTTTGATTTAAATCTCTTTTTTTTTTTAAGTTGATTTTTACCTTTCAAGACTAATATATATGTTATAATATAAAGAGACATGGTTCTTCATAAATCCAACCAATTTGTATCATATATAATTGAACTATCATACTATGTTATTAGTCACTTCAAATGTACTTTTTTTTTGACATTAACACTAAGAGTAAAGACGATGCTCATACGTATGGGCAAACGGGACAATTATTGCAATGATCTAAAATTATTTTAAATAGAAGAATGAACCTTTTATATCCTAAGAATCGATACATAAACACTATTTGCATAACACAGGTTTCTTTATATTATTTATTACTTTTAATATGTATCTACATTATACTTTAGAAGCATAATTACTAGAATAAAGGCAAAGATATAAAAACTGTCATGAGTGAGTGAATAAGAGAATGTGAATGTATTTAATCCTTTCATTTACAATATATATTTTCAAATTTAAACATTTGAAAAATGATTTCATTCACTATACTTCTCGAGTTAAATGGTAAAGTATATGATGTTATCATCGAGTTTTAGTATATGATAGTCTAAATACACATTAATGAGTGTTCTTAACAGATACTTTGCTAGTTCACATAAGTATGCCAAACATTTAGGTCAATTTGTTTCGCCGAAAATGGATGATTCGGAAAATAATTTCTCGGAAAAAAATCACTTATATCTCTGAAAATAATTAATCGATTTTTTCAAATTGACAAAAATTCACATATAAATATTTTCATGGATATGAAACTATTTTTTGTTTATTTATTTTTGTAAGTAATAAAAGCATTATTTTTAGGAAAATGTTTTTCCAAATTATTTATTTTTTGCAAAACAAAATGAATCGTTGAGTTTTAAAGTAGGAATTAAAAGAAAATAAAACCATAAACTTTGGACACTTCAAGTCGATCCTAATCTATTGAGAGTATACCTTTAAAAGTCGGTTTGCGTCAAGCATTTGCTCGCAATTCCTGCAAAATTGGACAATTGGCGACATAAAACCCGAGAAGAGAAGTATATTGGTAAGAAGAGAAAAAGATGACGTCAACCAATGGAGAAACATTATTAGAAAAGGGGGATAAACTCTAGTATGACAGTTATTCATAAACATTTTAATCATGCCAATTTAGTACTTAAACTTTTTGATGATTTGTTAATGTTGACCCAAGGTTGACCTATGATCAAGGGTTAATAAAAAATCAACTCAAAAGTCAATTGTTTGAGTTTTGAGTTTTTGGTGGAAATGAATAAGCACTGGTTTTACTCTAATAATTGCCAAAAGAAATAAATGAAAAACAACACTTTTTATTTGAGAAATTGGCCTTATAAGGACCAGAAATCCTAATATCGATTTTCTTACCTTTAACGATGCCTCGACTATAAATTAGGTTTCACCAACACCTTCATTGAGCAACCAAATATGAGTGTAGTAGGGTGTTGCAGTTTAATTTGCTGCAATGCAACTTGAGTTTTCACATTGTTTTTATCAAAGTTGTACGGAAAAGATATGTCAATTTTCTAATTAAGTGTTTCTTTGGCTTTTGTCAAATTTGATTGTTTTGTGGAATGTCTAGCTGCACAGCATGTGGTTAGACTTTGAAGAAAGTTGCAT